>APFE031321013.1:127054-178593 GCA_000404065.3 Pinus taeda | reverse complement strand
CGGGGGATAGGTGTGCTAATAAGAACTTAAATTCCCCTTTTTTCCTTTCTTTCCAAACTTTTTGCCAAACCCAATGGTTGGAATCAGTTGTTACTATTGCTAGTTGATTTCCATTTTCGTACATAGGGACTTATTTGTTTGAATTCAAACTGTCAGATACATGGGTTCTCTTTGTACCCCCTTATCCATTTTCAACGAGTGTATCCTCTTTTTTTGGCTATAGTGCTTTGATTTCTACAAATTTTGTACCCTTCCAGATATAGGTCATAATTCTTGACTGGTCCCAAACGCCTTCATCTATATATATTATATATATTATATAATATATATATATATACTATATATAATATATAATAGTATAATATTAGATAGATAGAATAGATAGATAGATATCTATTCATTTTTTCTTTTATTGAGGCATCAATCAAAGGTCACATGATCGAAGGGTCTAATAGCATCTACAGGTAGAATTTGTTCTTTGTGTACAAGGTGAATAAGAATTGTGATTTTTCTTCCAAAACTATATATATATATATATATATATATATATTATATATATATATATATATATATATATATACTATTATACAATATATATATAGATATAGAAATATTATATATATTATATGAATAAAAAATTAAATTAAAATTTCTATAAAAATAATTAATTAAACTTTTTCTTATATATATTTATTGCATTCATTTAATATGATGTTGATAATATTACATTTAACAAATAATTTTAATAGCCAAAAAAAATTAATCGTGAGTTATAATTCAAAATATTTTAATATGCACGTTCCATACAAGTTTGTAATATCACAATGCAAGAAGAACAATAGAGAGTCTTGTATTCCATTAATAAGTGCTTTCTAAGGTATAAGGGAGATTTATAATTCCTTCAATGTCTAAATTATAAATTTGAAGAGGATGTAACATATATACTTATAAATATAAATATATATATTATATATATATATATATATTATATATAATTCAATTTTTTATGTGTGATTATATAGATGAGAGTATATGTAGGCATATATGTTTTCTACTTCCAAATATGAGAGACATGTATTAATATTTTAATGTGGAGAATCTAAATAAAAATAAAATACTTCAATGTAAACTATGCATATATTGTACAAAATAAAATAAAATAATATTATAGTTAAACCATTTTATTAATGCTCTTCTCAAAACCAACATAGATCCATCTTAAGTCTGTTTACTAAGATCCTAAAGGAATCAAATCTCTAGAGGTGAAAACCTTTCCTCCAATTTTACACTAAAAGGAAGTTTGCATTTTGATAGATTTGATCTCTCGAGATTAAATAAATCCAAAGCTAAAATCAATCTATGTTGATAATATGCTAGTGAAAATTCAATACAATTTAGTGTAATTTCTCAACACACTTCAATAATATTTATAATGTATATGATTATATTTTAATTCAAGTTAGTAATAATAATAAAAGGTACACTACTTGACTCTCTTATTGTTATCGGGAAATCTGGTGTCCACTTGGAGCTGCTAGTCCCACTAAGACTGGTATCTATATTAGAAACAAACAAACTAAAACTACTATAGCTTTCCTTTATCAGAAGTAGATAAGAGGGGAACAAAGGACACCAACCTCAGTCTTGCACTTGGTTCCTTGCTTAGTTCCTCTCCCTTTTGACAAATCTTTGCCACTCCTCTTTCGTCTACCTAGCTTCAAAGAGCACCTGTGGAATCAAAGTAGCATAATACTATCGAAGAACAGAGATCTAAAAGCATAAGCAATACAAGACCAGATATGTATTGGCCACACAAATGTATATATCATCAAACATACAAGAATGTGGAGGAAAACTTGAATAGCTTTATTAATATCAAGAATAGCAAAGAGGATTACAACCAATTGTTCTAACCCAGCATCATCCTCTCAGCATGAAAGCCCTTCTTCACTCAGAAAAGCTTAGATCACCCAAACACTATGATGTGCACCAGGAAACCAATGGCACTTCCTTACAGATACAAGATTCCAGCGTTTGAACTCTGTGATGGGGATCCATATTATGATGATTGCGTGGGGTGTTAGTTGGCTTCTGGATTTGATTAGTGTCCTCTCTCTTGTATTCTTGATCCACTGGAGATTGATATCTCTTACTCATCCCTGGGCGAATTCAGAGAGGCAAGTGTCATAGGAGAAGTTTCTGGAAGATTCCATGATGATCCACCTTGCAAAATGTCTCTGCCATTTGTCTACTCTCACCCATCGCACCCTACGGAAGGGCTTTCCAGTATGCATCACACCCTTTACACTGAGCAGATGAGATGCATCGCACCCTCTGCACTGGGCAGTCTATATGGTCTAGTTTTGACCAGTGCTGAGCAATTTTCTATGGAGAACTTATGGGAGATGATGTAATCAGCTGACCTTGTTCCTTTAGGGCATGAAGCAACAATTTTAGTGACTTAGGAGCCCTTGGTTTATGGACATGTATGATTGGGGTTGTAGTGCCCAAAAATTCTATAACAATTGCCCCGTAAAGCATGAGGTCGTTAATCTTTTGATGTCGGGTGAAATGTTTTATCATGAGGATCTGAAGTTTTTTCGAGCTGGAAGGCGACCTGTAATAAGATACAATACAATACATTATCTTCATAATATTTTTCATGATCTAGCTGAGGCAGGCATTCCCATGCTCAACTTTATAAATCCATTTTCATGTACATAGGACAGACAATCGTCTGTGTAGCAAATTGATGATTCAGATGGAGTCATCATCCTTTGATTTGGATGATCATCTGTTCGGCAATGATGTACATTTGATGTATTTATATTCCTAAATATATCGCAGCCCGGATGGATGGAACTAGATCTGGGGTCTTCAAGCTCGTTCAATCTTCACTCGGAGTACAAGTCGATCCATGTGAAGAAGGTTCTGAAGTTGAACATGGAAAGGCATCGCTTGATTACCAGCCAATGATGTAAGTTGTTAACAGGCGTGAGAGGAATCACGATAATGATGATGACCCTCAAGGTACTGCAGTACAATTCACATGGTGTGAAAAGGGACTTGGCGTCAAACACCACGCAAAATCTTTCGGTCGAATACCATTGATGTAAACCTGTCACCAGAAGTGAGAAACTTGCCATTGAGGCATGCAAGCTTCAAAGTACTAAAAGGGTTGTTCCTAGGTCGACTTCTTGGATAATTAGTTGATGTTGACAAGAAGCGACCCATCGTAGGAGGGCATTAATGAATCCCGCATCTACAACATGGAGCGGAGCAAATGATTTTGGAGGTGAAAACAATCTGATGATACAAGGTTCAGGGTGGCAATCCTAAAAGAATGGAGCGTGAATGTATTGCAGTGGATGAGACACAAGTGAATTCTCTGAGCAACTTCTCTTGAACATACCGGCGACACTAAAAATGGATTGGTAGCGTTAACCCCAAATATGGATGGTGTGATGGACCAATGGTGATATGACCGGTGAACGGAATAACCAAACCCGATTCAGACGTGGAGTGAAAGTGTCATGTTCAAGAGCGACTTGCTACCAATAAAGTTTCTTCAAGTTTTCTTCCCAATTTTTCGCCAGTCATTGCTGACCAGTACCTCTTTATTTTTATCAAGATTGAGGAGGATAACATATTCTTGTTCTATAATCCGCCCTTCAGGTGAACCCATCGCTATGTTTTAACGAGCCTAGCGACAATGAAACTCGTTCTCATCCATTTGGACAAGTTTGTCGCTATTTATTTTAACGAGTTTAACAACAATGATAACTCGGTCCTTTTTCAATTTTAGAGAGTCTGAAAAGGGGCGGAAAGGAAACTCCAATGATTCTTTTTCGTCATATAATCCCTTAAGTCCAAAAAAGTGTAAAATAATGCAGAAGGGATGAATTTTCAGTAGTTTTAATGAGCCGAACAAGACAAGCGCTCAATCTTTTTGTGCAATAATCCCTCAGGTCTGAAAAGATTAAAATCCAGAGGAGGGATAGCACTTTCGATGACTTTAATGAGCCAGAGAGACCAATAGCTCAGCAATATTTTCATATTTTATGAGTCAGGTGAAAAGAGCTTAAAGGAGACTCATTTTTTGAGGAACGAGTGATAATTTCGGGTAGGAGCTGATTCCAGGTAAGGCTTGGAATTTTCTAATCATGACAGTGTCACAAGGATGGCTAGAAAGATCACTCATCGCAGCTGTTCCTCAAAAGGGTAAACAATCAAATGGAGGTGTATGATCGGCTAAAATAGAGTGGAGGTGATGATGAGAACACGACCAAGGCTTAAAAGCTTATTATAATGCATTCACAATGGTTATTTACCAGAAATTGGTTCATTTTTTAATGAGCTTAAACTCTGGGGGATACATTTGCTCATTGCTTAGGTTTAATTTTTAACGAGCTTTAACTTCACATAAAAACTGCTCGTACCAGTCATATAATAAGGTTATCTCATCTATAGATGCCATTTTTATGGAGCTTGCACCTTTCAAAGCTTTGCCCCGCATCCTTTCTTTATGCAAGTTAGGAACAACCAATCCTATCAGTTTAAAGGGTTTGAGAATCTACAAACTAAGAAAATAAATGATCGCTCTTCACTTGCATGCAAAAAGGTTTGCATGCCCCCGGGTATAGTGAAAAATTTCCAGGCTACCATTTAGAAGTTCTCGCATCTACAAGATAGTTTCCATCCACATAGCAGATAGAAACACTTCCTGGCTTAGTCCATCTAGACAAAGGTGATTCTAACTCCAACCACCTAACCTTGACGAGGGAATCTTATTTTGGTCTAACCCCCTTTTCCTATACGGATGGGTGTCAGACCAGTCATTCTCCTTCGCGGAAACCTACTCTATACCTAGAGTTTCATTGCCGGAGCAGGCCAGGGTGCATGCCCCCTGGGTTTCAGTCATGTCCTCCCAAATTACTCACGCTCTTCAGGTGGACAGACTGGAGATTGATGAGACATTCCTTGCGTGAAAATACCATTTAGGGATGGAATTTGACTATTAGTTATGTGTGAGCCAGGGAACGAAAATTGGTCTACGAGCTGGACCATTCGGCCTTCATGCGGAAAACACATTACTCTAAAGAGTGAGGAGACAATGGCTCCCATGCTATAAATATAGTCGCGCCCAAGGAGTAGATTATAATCTAGAGGTCCTTGGACCACCATTACATTCATATAAATAGTTTTCCTTCTCAACAGTATGGGCACATTGGGAAGGATCCCTAACGGTCGATTGGTTCCTTTGTTGAAGCCTGTCATATTTCTCATCTCAAGCAGAAGTGATGGTGAACCAAGCGCTTTCCAAGAAGTCGAGGAAAGGATACTCACAGAAGCCCCTTCAGCTATGATGGTACTGGCCATGACCATTTTGTAAGCTTGTACAATGATTCAGAATGGTACACTAGCTGGTAAACGGGGTCTACCTAGTAGATTCTAATCGAAGGAAACTACTAGGTTGCTTGGAGGTGGGACCGAATAGATGGTCGGATATGACTCTGAAGAACTTTCTTCCTACGGTAAAGGAACGGGTAGATTTCCCCCATGTTCATCGGAGTCTGTGTTTATGAAAAGAATTCAAACAGTGTCATTCTCATTCTCTTCAGTGACTGTATCATCTGAAGACGGACCTTTTGAAGGCAAGACCGGGTCAACTGCCACCTCGACCTTTTGACTTTTGTCTGGTTTGGATTCAGAGGGTTTATCTTCAATGATAGACGCTTCGACTGACCACAATGGCGTGTCAGTCAGATTTTCAACCAATGATGGACTCGGTAAGAGTTTCTTATATCTAGGAGGAAGTCGTAGCGGTGAAGCTGGATGGTTATCCAAAACTCTTTTAGCTTCATCGAGGAAGGGACAACAATGGACGACGTGATCACCTTCACACAATTTACAAGGAAATTTACATTTCCTTTTCTGTCCAGATACTTCACTTTCACTAGTTGACGGTGTACTTTCAACACGATCAGAGGTTGATGACACCGGATTATGCAAACGAGGAGACCAGTCCCTTAAGATCCGAGGGATGCCAAGACAATCTCGATGATAATGGTCTCCTTTACAAATGACACATGGAGATTTAGTCTTGGATGGTTTAGTGTGTGGATTTTTGCTAGACGATGCACGGTTGCCCCTTTTTTCCTTTGGCTCCTTCTTCTTCTTTTCCTTCTTCTCCTTTCCCTTCTTCTCCTTCTTAGTTACTTGATTTTCAGCTTTATCAGCTTCATCAAGCGAAGAGGAAGGAGGAGAGGGAGAAACAGACAAAGTAGAAGGTTGGCGGGTAACTCTAGTATCATCTAGTTGCTGACTTGATTGTTCAGGAATTATGGTGTTCTGAATGAGAGAGGTAGAGAAGAGCCATATCGGCAAGCTAATCGTCAATCCTGGAAGTGACAATGTGGCCATATGGGGTGCACCAAAATCTCCCCAAGAGGAGAAAGGACTAGGATTTCCTCCAAGGGGAAATCCTTAGTTGGTGGACTCCATTTTTCTCAACCTAAGACCAACAAGGGAACAATGATGTTATTTCGATTAAAATAAATTTTAGACGCTTTGACACAACTCTATTTTTTCAATTTTTAAGAGTCGAGAAAAAACAAAAGATGACTCTAGTTGCCTTCGATTTTTAATGATCCTAAAGTGACAAGTGCTCAGATGGACCTTTCCCTTTAAGGAGTCTTAAAAGGAATGAAAGAGACTACTCTAGAAATCTAGATAGAGGGATTACCAAACCAATCGCAAAACTGCAGAATACTTTTTACGTTACGGCGGTCAATCTTCCCGAATGTTGTGTTCAGTGCATTGATCGATAGGGCGGTAGACATGGATTCCTAAGGATAAAGGATATAGCCTATTGTGGTCTCCCAATATATACTCGATGGTACGTGGGAGCACAAGTTCGTACTGGCACTTGTCATCTCAAAGAGGAGGAATCACCCAACTAACAATGAAAGCGATAGTTACCAGGCTTTACGACGTCGGAATACGTCTCTAGCCTAGACTTCTAGATGTTGTGTGTTAGGTTCCAAAGTGTTTTAATGTTCATTGAATTTATTTTACAGTTGATCTTGCTTAAGAATTTTCCTTTCAGGTTCACTGCGTGATGTAGATATATAATTCCTAAAATGCAATCTAAGATGATAAACAATCATTTAATCTTCTTTTGCAATGAAAATCCTAGCTACTAAGGAAAGAGAAATGAGGTTCTTTCAACATAGAGCACATAGCACACACTATATGCACTATCCTAAATCAAATCAACAAGTAGTCTAAATGAAAATGCACATGCATGTATTTTTTTTCAGCCTTCTTAATGTGTGAATGACAAGAAGAATGCTAAGCATAAATTTGAATTATCTTTTCAAAGCGACAATACTAACAAATTTCTCTTCAAAATGAAAGGAAGATAATGACGACACTTTGCAATTTCGAATTGAAAATTGTTTTCGACACTTGAAAAAACTACTAATTCAAATCAAATACAAGAGTAACAGTATAATCGACCATCAAGAACAATAGGATTCTCTTCTATGACTAAAAACGAAACTTGTGACACTTCCAAATCAAGAAACGATAATATGATTACACTACTTCTTTGTAAAAGAGAACTGAAAATGGCGCATAATACATAAAAACATTGACAGTTCTTTGCACAATGGAGGTGGAATGATGAAAAGGAAGGGGGTTTCCATAGTGGTATACTGATCACAGACAACAAAACTCCTGAATAGAGCTAAAGAGAGTGAAGAAAAGCCAAAGTCTGAAGGCAAAATTAACCTTTTCTAACCATCACACCTGTTACATAGGGAATCTAGTATGCATCCCACCTACTCCACACAGGAGGTGCGATGCATACAGACTTCATTGAAGAGAGGGTGTGATGGTACCAGTGCGAGACTTGGTCTTTGGTCACAATTTGCGGTTCAGTTTAGGGATTTAGCCCGAGCAAGTGATGTTTAGTAAATATAAATCATAGGGGCTAATCTAATGAGGTTACTAGAGCCACCACTAGGGCGATTAGAAGGTTTACAAATCGATTTTTTAGTTTATAAGCAAAACCCGGAGATAGACTGAAGCAGCATTGATCTACTTTGCACTTGCATAGCAAATGCAGTTCGAAGGCTAGTTGGCTTGACTTCAGGCTCCATCTGTAAGTTTATAAAACAAACAAAAATAGACAAGCAAACAATCTATTGAATCCCCAGTGGAGTCGCCATTTTGTTATCAGGAAATCTAGTTTTCACTCAGAGCTGCTAGTCCCACTAAGACTGGTAGCTATCTTAGAAACAAACAAACTAAAACTATTATAGCTTTCCTTTAGGAGAAGTAGATAAGATGGGAACAAAGGACACCAACCTCAGTCTTGCGCTTGGTTCCTTGCTTAGTTCCTCTCCCTTCTGATAGATCTTGACCACTCCTCTTTCGTCTACCCAACTTCAAAGAGCACATGTGGAATCAAAGCAGCATAATACTATCGAAGAACAGAGGTCTATAATCATAAGCAATACAGGACCAGATATGTATTGGCCACACAAATGTATATATCATCAAACATACAAGAATGTGGAGGAAACTTGAATAGCTTTATTAATATCAAGAATATAAAAGAGGATTAAAACCAATTGTTCTAACCCAACGTCATCCTCTCAGCATGAAAGCCCCTCTTCACCTCATGAAAAGCTTAGATCACCCAACACTATGATGTTGCACCAGGAAACCAACAGCACTTCCTTACAAGATACAAGATTCCAACCTCTAGATCTCTGTGATGAGGGATCCATATATAGATGATTGCAGGGGGGTGAGTCAGCTTCTGGGATTTTGATTAGTGTCCTCTCTCTGATAGTTCTTGATTCCACTGGGAGATTGATAATCTCTTACTCATCCCTGGGTGAATTCAGAGAGGCAAGTGTCATAGGAGAAGTTTCTGGAAGATTCCATGATGATCCACCTTGCAAACTGTCTCTGCCATTTGTCTACTCTCGCCCATCACACACTATAGAAGGGATTTCTAGTATGCATCGCACCTTTTACACTGAGCAGCTGAGATGCATCGCACCCTCTACACTAGGCAATCTGTATGGTCCCATTTTGACCAGTTCTGAGCAGTTTTCTGTGGAGAACTACTGGGAGATGATGTAATCAGCTGACCTTGTTCCTTTAGGGCATGAAGCAACACTTTTAGTGACTTAGGAGCCCTTGGTTTATGGACATGTATGATTGGGGTTGCAGTGCCCAAAAATTTCTATAACACTTATACCGAAGTGACTTTTCATCGCACATAATAACAATGTTAATAGTTGCAATGCAACATAGTTCCTGCCTCTACCACTAATTAATTGATTAAAGGTTGTGTGAAGTGTAGATAAAAATATGCACAATAAAATCTCTTCGCACAATGAAATATCTCTGCACAAAAATCTCTGCACAATGAAAACTCTCCACAAAATGAAAGCTCTCTATACAATGAAATGTTTCCACAAAAAAATCTCCACATGATGAAAGCTTTCTGTACAACACAAAATTAGCCAACAAAGCTAATTAATCGATTGAAGGTTGTACAGAGTGTGGAGGAAACTCTACACAATGAAAGCTCTTCACTCAGTGAAATATTTCTTCACAAAACTCTTCGCATAATGAAATCTCTCCACACAATGCTCTCTACATAGTGAAAGATCTTTGGATAGGGAAAGCTCTCTACACAATGAAAACTCTCCACATAGTGAATGCTCTCTGAATAGTCAAAGTTCCTCACACAATGAAAGCTCTTCTCACAGTGAAAGCTATATGCACAATGAAATGTCTTCGAACAAAACTATAAGCATGATGAAATATCTCCACACAATGAAATCTCTCCACATAGTGAAATCTCTTTGCACAACACAAAATTATCCAATGAAGATAATTAATTCATTGAAGGTTGTGCATAGTGCAGAGAAAACTTTGCACAATGAAAGATTTTCACACAATGAAATATCTTCACGCAAAACTCTTGACATAATGAAAGCTCTTCACACAATGAAATCTCTCCACACAAAGCTCTTCATACAATGAATTCTCTTTGCATAGTGAAATCTCTCTGCATAATGAAAGGTCTTTGCACAAAACTCTTTGCACAATGGAAAGCTCGAACACGTCACTTGTTAAAATTGTGTGGAGTGTCGAGAATCATATGAAGTAAATGATGAGGAATAATAAGCCTAAAAAATTATAATCTTCCTTGTGCGGAGTGTCAGAATTTACATGAAGCAAATATTGATCAATATTACATATCAATTCTGCAATGAAGTTATTTTTACAGAATGAATTCTTATCCACATTGTGCATAATAAATATCCATTTACCCATTTATGTAAGTTTTAAATTCATCTGTAGGAGAAAGGGTGTGAGGCAAGTGTGGGAGAAAGGACTATATCGAGTCAAGTTTTCAGCCATGGAATCAAAACTTTTATTAACTAAAACACTTTTGTAAATACCCCGTCCTTTGCACATCCTTCATTCTATGCAAATTCATAGCTTTATGCAACTGCGGAGACTATATCGAGTCAAGCTTGTTTTTCATTTTGCATAAAACTAATTTAACATTGTAGGAGAAATTTACTTAGCAAGAGGAGATATCACATTTTAAGTTAGGATCATATTATGACTTATATTAATTTTCTTATATTATTGTGTGGTGATGTGGAATAAATAATGTTGACACATTGTGTGAAGTGCTTAAAAATTTCAAAGGTGCAAGCACTAACAAGATTTTAACTTGCTTATGTAAGAAAGCGAGGGGGGAGTGCAAGAGTAAGGACTATATTGAGTGAAGCTTTCTTTCTCTGCATTTTTCATAAGGATTGTTTAACATTGTAAGAGAAATTTATTTAGCAAGAGAAAATGTTGAGAGAATATCATGTTTTAATTTAGAACATATTATGACTTATATTAGCATTCTTACATTAGGGTGTGGAACAAGTAATATTGATACATTGTGCTAAGTGCTTAAATATTATACAGATCTTTAGTAGAATTGTCTATTTCATTTGATATATGCAAAGGACCTAGATATAACAGATTTGAAAGAAGGGCATCATATTGTAGATCTTGCTATTTCACTTAACAATGTAGAAAATTCTTGTAGATTCACAAGCTCATGCAATGTACTAAAGCACAGGACAAGAATCTACTTCTACTTTCAACCAACGAAAACCAATAGATCGATAAAAACAATATGAAAAAGAAGAAGATAAATCATTGACACATAACACAAGATGTATCTCAAGAAAGACACTACTCAAAACCTCGCTATCTATATTGCATATCTCATAAATATGAGTGAAGATACAAAGCTTGTTCTCACTAGAACAATTCCACACAAATATGCTCAACTCTCTCAGCTCATAAGCAAGCTCAGGCCAAATCTTTAGCCTATTCAACAACTCTCCAAACCCCTAATCTCTTGCATAATTCCTAGGATGAATAGCCTGTATTTAAAGGAATTCATGCTTCCAAAACCATGCAATCCAAACATAGGTTCTTCTATGATTGCACGCATGATATTTACAACTCAGTAAATCACACAAATGATAGTACATTGTCCCTATACTCTAGTCTCAACCGGGTCTTTCTAAGAATCGACATGCATGAATTTCTAATGAGAAAATCTTTAGTTAACTAGAGTGACACTTGTAGGTGCACTAGTGCACCAACTGACTGTTAACTCTCTATTAGTTCCTCAAATAATTAGGAACTAATTTAACTGAACATAACTCAGTAAATTGAGTTATCTAATTAAAACTCACAATTAAACTCATCCTGGACCCCTAAAACTTAGGGAGAACATATACATGACTTCATAAAGACTTCCAACTCGAAATTCCCAAGCTAATTAAGTTAATTAAACTTAATTAACTATTTATAAGTTGCTATGAGAATATAATTCGATTTTAATTCACAATTCAAATTCAAGGACAAATTTAGACTGGAATTTCTTATTTCCATTTCTCAACACTCCCTCTCAACAAGAAAGAGATTATCAGCTACCCCGATCCTGTCTTTGTGAAACTTGAATTTACATCTTGACAATGCCTTTGTCAAAATGTCAACAGCTTGCCCCTCCGTGGGAATGTACCCTAACAACATAATCGGCCTCAATACACAATCTCTGAGATGATGATATCGAATATCAATATGCTTGGACTAATCATGGAAAACTAGATTTTCAGAGAGATTGATGCAACTCTGTTTATCACAGTGAACCACAGTTGGATCCATATGCTGACCAAACAAACCAACTAGGATCTTCCTCATCCATATGGCCTCACATGCTGCCTAACTTGCAGCCATGTACTCTGCCTCTTCCGAGTGAAGTGCAACTGATCTATGTTTCCTGTTGTACCAAGAAACTGTAGCTAACCCAATACTGAAGATCCCTCCTGATGTTCTCTTTTGTCTCGATGGAATCCCTACCCCATATGCATCGGTGAATATTTGAAGCTTCACTCCCTCTGTCTATCTATACCATAATCCATACTGAGAAGTGCCCCTGAAGTATCTCAACAGATGCGTTGTCACCTTCAAATAAAGCTTTTGTAGGCCTAACCATCGCTTGACTAAGCGGTTAACTGCATAGCACATATTCGGTCGTGTGTTGACCAAGGATATGAGTGAACCCAAAAGATGCCTATAAACAGTAGCTTCTGCTACATCCCCTGAAGTGGCATCCTCCTTCCTCCAGTTCACTACTAGAGGAGTCTCCATGGGTTTGCTGCTCTCCATGCAGAATCTTCTGAGCATCTCATTAGTATACTTTCCGTGAGACACGAACAACTCCCCATCTCCCTGCCAAACCTCCATGCCAAGAAAGTAATGCATAAGCCCCATGTCCTTCATCTCAAACTCTCTTGAAAGGTCCTCCTTGCAAGACTTGATCAGCTGATCATCACCTGTCAGTATGAGATCATCAACATAAAGTACAAATATCAACAGCTTACGTTTCACCACTATGTGGTACAGGTTAGCATCCGCTTCACTCTTCGTGAAGCCCAACCTAGTGAAGTAGCTATCTATCCTGGTGTACCAAGCACGAAGTTCTTGCTTCAACCCATACAACGCTTTCTTGAGTTGGTACACATGTGACTCACGGTCAAAGGTCTCAAAAACTTTAGTTTGCTCTATATACACCTCTTCCTCAATCATGCCATTAAGGAATATTGTCTTCACATACATCTAATGTATCTTCCAACACATCTGTGTTGACAGTGCTAGTATAGATCTGATCGATGAGTACCTTGCAAAAGGAGAAAATGTCTCATCATAGTCAATCCCCTCTACCCGTGAAAAGTCACAGGCCACAAATCTAGCCTTATTCTTCTCTACACTACCATATGCAACTTTATTTGCCTTGTAAAGCCAACAGGAGCTCACCACTAACTTGTCCTCCGGTCTTAGGACCACATCCCAAACACTGTTACAAAATATGGAGCCATACTCCTCCACCATGGCATCAACCCAAACTGGTTGTTGCACTGCTTCCTTAAAGGAAGATGGCTCTATCACAACACATTCTCCCATAAGAGTCATGTATCCAGTGTACCTCTCAGGTGACCTCCTTTGCCTGCGCTGAGAAGTGAGTGCTCCCACATTCTCCCATGCATCATCCAACAATTTGTCAGCCTCTCTAGTGTGTTTTCTTCCCTCTCTAAAAGACTCTGCCTTAGTGGATGTCTCCACTCCTGGATCCTCTATATGTGGCTGCTCCACATCAATTTGAGGCTCCTCAACCTTAGGAGCTAAAATCTCCTCATCTGCATGTATCTCAAGCTCCCTCACAAGGGAAACTCGCATGGACTTCTCCTCATAGAATCTAACATCCTTGTGAACCACTATCATCCTGCTAGTCAGCAAGTACACCCAATAGTTGTGGGGTGTACCAGTGTACCCCACAAATATCCCCAACTTTGTTATTGGCTCAAGCTTCTTCCATGCATATTTGGTCACATGGAAATACATCAGTGACCCAAAAATCCTGAAGTGACCAACATCTGGCCTCTTACTAGAATAAGCCTCCTTTGGTGTCTTCATCTCAAGTATCCGATGTGTGCTACAATTCTGAACATAAACCGTTGTGTTGCATGCCTTAGCCCACAAGTATAGTGGTAGACCCTGATCATGCAACATCACCCTCATTGCCCTTACTATTATTATGTTCTTCCTCTTGACCACACCATTCTTCCAAGGGTTATGGGGTGTCATCAACTCCCATGTAATCCTTTCCACTGCACAGAAGTTCTTAAAATCATTTAAAACATACTCACCACCATTATCACTTCATAGAGCTTTAATCCTCTTCCCCGACTCTTTCTCCACCAATGCTTTAAACTCACAAAACTTTGTGAAAGTTTTATCCTTTTTCTACAGGAAAAAAATCCAACATTTTCAAGAAAATTCATCAACAAATATAACATAATACATGTGTTTGGTCGTGGTTTCTATTAAGAATGGTCTACGCACATCTGAATTGACTCACTCTAGAATAGCCTCTACTCGACCGCCTTTGTCGTGAAAGGAAGACTTGGTGTATTTTTCCAAAGTACACTCCTTGCATGTATCAACTTTATCAAGTGTGCCTTTGAGAAGACCGTAGAGATCTGATGCAATATCTTCAAAGCCCCATGATGCAAGTGGCCCAATCACCTGTACCACAACTTGTCAACATCTCGGCTCTACATGCTTTCTTATTTTGTGCTCAAAGCAACACACTCCTATACCTCCCGCTTATAGAGATTCTTCACACGAATCCCTATCTTCTTTACTTGACCCGTGGCTATGTGTTAAAGGAACGCCTTTCCTTTCGACATGATCACATCATAGCCTCTATCCTCAAGCATGGTAACAGATGCCAAGTTCTTCTTCAGCTCGGGTACATATATAACATTCTTCAAGGTGAGTGGAGCCTCATGCTCCCTCTGAAAAGTAATCATGCTCAGTCCAATAACACTATAATTCACGTTGTCACCCATCTCGGTATGCATCTAGAGATATTTCTCCTCCAGGTCACTGAATAACTCTTTGTCGCCAGTCATGTGGAATGAAGCTCCACTGTCAAAGTACCATACACTTTCCATCATTGATGAAACCATGCATGCAATGAGGGAAAAGCCCAATTCAAATTGAGAGGCCAAAGCCTCACCCGTCACTCCTCCTGAGGACTTCTTCTTGGACTTCTTGAGTGGACAATTTGTAGCAAAATGACCCAACTCATGACATTGAAAGCACTCAACCTTTGTCATGTCTTTCTTCTTACCTCCATGATAATAATCTAATTTGGAATGGGAAGATTTCCCTTCCCCTTCTTCACCTTAATCACTAAGGCACAGTTCTCTTCATCATCAGCGTTTGATGAAGAGCCATCCCTGGTGTTTCTCTTAATCCCCTCCTGCAACAAATCCTACCACAGTCGTTCCTAATCTAGTAGCTTCTCTTGACCATTGAAAAAGTCATGATAACTATGCAAACTCTTTGGGAGTCCTAGAAGAGCAAGACTCACCATATCATCCTTGACAACCATGATTCCAACACTTCTAAGTTCAGCACAACATTGAGTGAACTTGGTCAAGTATTTTGGAATAGCCTTGCCTTTCTACATTTTTATTTTTCGAAGTTTGTCCTTCAGTGCCAATTTCCTTTGGTCATCGTTGTTTGTTACAAGTCCTTCAATGCTTTCCACACAGCATACAGAGTTTCCTTTCCATGGAGACTTGAGCCAATGTGATCTCAAACTCCCTCAATGATTATTGCCTTGCCTTCACTACACACTTCTTCCATTTGACCAAATTTTGTGCATCCAATGTTGTTGGCTTAGGAATTTCTTGATCAATGAATTTCTTTAAGCCATTATCCTCTAGCATAGCCTCCATTTTGTCCCTTCAGACTATAAAATCTGAGCTACCTTCCAAGGCATACTTGAGCCATAAACCGTAGAATGCCATCTTCTGATCCTGAAGTATGTATTGAAAATTCGAATTTCACCTGTAATCCAAAACTCAAAACTTGAAAATATACTCTAGTATATGGTTCTTAGCTCCGATACCATGTAGAAAATTCATGCAGATTCACAAGCTCATGCAATGTACTAAAGCACAAGACAAGAATCTACTTCTACTTTCAACCAACGAAAGCAAATAGATTGATGAAAACAATATGAACAAGAAGAAGATAAATCAATGGCACATAAAACAAGATGTATCTGGGGAAAGACATTGCTCAAATCCCCGCTATCTGTATTGCATATATCAAAAATACGAGTGAATATACAAAGCTTTTTCTCACGGGAACAATTATGCACAAGTATTCTCAACTCTCTTAGCTCGCAAGCAAGCTTAGGCCAAATCCTTAGCCTATTCAATAGCTCTCCAAGCCCCTAATGTCTTGCATAATTCCTAGGATGAATATCACGTATTTAAAGGGAATTCATTCTTCTAAAAATATGCAATCCAAACATAGGTATTCTCTGATTGCATGCATGATATTTACAACTCAATAAATCACACAACTTATAGTACATTGCCCATGCACTCTAGTCTCAACTAGGTTTTTCTTAGAACCGGCATGCATGAGTTTGTGATGATGGAATCTTCAGTTAACTAGAGTGGCACTTGTGGATGCTATTGGAAATAATACTGAGAGGGGGGATGAATCAGTATTATCAGATCAAAAATTTTATTTCCAAAACTAATGTATATACACTACTTCTGTGAAGTGAACTAGCGTGTACAAGCAAATGTGATTAGAGAAACTAGTGTATACCCAGAGAACTTGTAATTTAGACAATTTATCATGTGTTGATATTTAACCGGTGCATCAGTAACTTATTAAACAATGCAGTAAAGTAGAATAAAGCATCACACATAAGCAACACACATGAACACCAAGATCTAAGGTGGAAACCCAATGTGGGTGAAAACCACCTGTTGTTGTTGTCTCTGTCTTCTTTTAATAATAAGAAAATATATTTACAATCTTGTATTGGTGCATACTCATACTAGTACACAAGCACCCACCTACAGAAGGCTACAATGTTCTCTCATTTTCCAGCTTCTACTGGAAGGGAGATGCAACCCCCTAGCTCTTGTACTAGCCAATGTGATTACTAGTACGTAGGCACTAGCCTACAGAAGGCTACAACCTTCTCTCTTCCTCTAGGAGCCATGTTTCATAAATTTTCAGATGGGATGCTCCTGGTACACAACAATACACATGAAGGCCTTGTTTCATCAAATTTTCATACTGGACCCATCAGGAACTTTGGAACTCAAACTGTATCAACCAACTATCAGTTAATCTGAACAATCAGATCATTTTCACTAGAACACTATGCTGAACCCAAGAATCAGTTGCAACCTCAAAAATAATGCATCAGGATGTACACACTACGTTACTGAACCCAACCTATGTGTATATGCTACTTCCTATAATTAAACCTATGTATACCTTCAAAACTACTAAAAACATAAAACTTCTAAATCAAGTCTATACAAACCAACAATATACTGAACATTTATTGTTAACTTACAGAGCTTTACACAGGCAGCAACAAAGATCACTTTTTCTCGCTTATAAAATTAATCAATCAAATACCAACCTCCTTATGCACTAAGTTTTATATTCAGATTTAAGAAGACTTCATTGACAGATAGTAGTAAAACAATAGAATTGATTAGATAGATCAGTGAGATCTGAAGAAGAGGCTTTTAATTTGTATACACTATATAGAAGAGTATAACTTGCATGTACACATGCTTTTGAAGAGATGAATTAGCAGATCTGCAAATATTAACTCATAACTTTGCTACACTTTCAGACTTCAGACAAAACCCAATCACAACATTTAAAGAATAAAACAGGTGTACATGATTAGATATATCCCAACCAATATCAGTTCATCCAATAATAATTCATTTCAAGTCTTATGATCCTAATCCAACATTGAATTCAAGGTGCACAAAGTATTTCAGATCAAATCACAAACATAGCCCCTACAACATGAAATATACTTTAGATAGAAGTATTCCTTAGAAACCCATACACTTGCACACTTTACCTTATGATCTTCTCCTCCTTATATAGCTTTAGGCCCTTTGTCAATACCTTGGACCAAAACCACTTAGGACCAATACCTTGGACCAAATACCTAGGGTGAATACCATGGACCAAATACCTCAGACCAAATACCTAGGGTCAATACCATGAACAAAATACCTTGGACCAAAACCTTGGTTTTCCAACATGCACGTGCTTTTCTTCTTGTGGGAGTGCATGTATACGTATACGCTCTTTTTGTTCTATGGACCAACGTGTATATGCTATTTTGACTAAGTGGACCTGCGTATAATTCTTAAATTGCTTTTCATCATCCTTTTCCTTTACCTTCTATATTATGATTAGTAGACCTTAGTTCCATCTTCCTGTTCTTTTGTACCACTGCCATGTTACCTATGAATATACCTATTGTACTATGAGTTTCCTTTTACCAAAACTAAATTGAACTATGAGTGAGTTGCCATCAAGGACAACACTTGTATCATAATGCCAATAATCTACCCCTTTGGACTTGATGGAAACCATGATGGTGTTGACTACTGCAAACTGTAGAAATTGTTAGAGATAACATACTAACACCAAAAGAAAATACTCTCCCCCTTTGACATCAAGGGAAAAGGGTGGACGAATCAACTGTCCATGCTCCCCTTGAGTACATGCCGAGTCTGCAAAGATATGATTCAAAGCATAACATGACTCTATAACTCAACTAAGTGAGTATGACCTCCTTATGACCAGTGACTCATACATACATCATCACCCAACCAAGTGGGGATGCACCAATTGTTTATACATGATACAAAAAAAAAAAATATTACATCATCCATCCCATGCAAAGTGGGGATATAAATTACATCACTTGTCCAATAGGACTCATTCAAATGTATGAGAAGTCATATAACACCCTAGACCTTTACATGACTTAAGCAACAAATGGTATAAATATATGAATTCGTAGCTGGACTCAGCAACCATAATGCAAAAAATGTAGAATGTGTGTGAAGGCTAATGCTCCCCCTGAACCTGTGGTACCTGTGCCTTGTCAACAAGTCATTCATCAAGCCATCTTTGTCAGTCAGATAAAAATCAATGAACAAGGAATATCGTCATATTGTAATCATCAACATCAGACAGAGCACTCATAGCAGAGTCTGACCCACTGTTTTTCTATCAGAAAAACATATACCCTCCTTCAGCCATAGAAACCCGCACGTATACACGACTATACTTCATGAAACCCGCGTATAATAACCTTCCTATGAAAAATTGATTTAGCAGCAGGATGATGTAGCAACTACTCCCAGCATTTGTCTGAGATATTCAAATGTTTCTCTAGGTAGTGGTTTAGTGGATATATCAGCAACCTATTCTTTGGAGGGAACATACTCCAATTTGACCTTTTGTTCAAGCACTTGCTCTCGTAGAAAATGGTACTTGATGGGTACGTGCTTGGTCTTGGAGTGCATGACAGGATTTTTTGAAATACTGATGGCACTTGTATTATCACATAGAATGGAGATGGGTGGAGTACATGTGATCTGAATGTCTTGCAAAGTTTGCATCTTCCAAAGTAGTTGTGTGCAGCAAGATGCAGTAGCCACATATTCTGCTTTAGTTGTAGATAAGGCAATCGAACTTTATTTCTTGTTGAACCAAGACGCTAACCAGGAACCCATATATAATGCACCACCACTAGTGCTCTTTCGATCATCAACACTTCCTACCCAATCTACATATGTATATGCATGAAGAGTAAGTTTTGTATCTTTAGGATACCATAGTCCAAAGTCCCGAGTTCCTTGAAGATATTTGAAAATTCTTTTGACTGCCTAGAGATGTGATTCCTTTGGATTTTCTTGGAACCTTTCAACAATTCCTAATGCATGCATGATGTCAAGTCTGGTACCTGTTAGATAAAGCAAAATTCCAATCATAGATCTGTAAGTTGGTTGGTTTACTACTAGGGATTCATCATTATAGCTAAGACTGCATCTTGTTACCATTGGATTACATACTGGTTTAGAATCTTCCATTCCATACTTTTTCAATATCTGCTTGAGATATTTGATTTGTGAAAGAAAAATACCATCATTTGTTTGTTGAACATGTAGACCAAAAAAATAAGTAAGTTCGCCAAGTAAGGACATTTCAAACTCTTGCTACATTACTGAAGCAAAATTATGACTCTTGGATTCTTCATTTCTACCAAAAATGATATCATCAACATAAACAACAATAATTAGAAATTTATCATTTTCAATCTTTTTGTATAAATTGCTATTTGCAGAACCTTTTGTAAAGCCTTGTTGTTGTAAATATTTGTCAAGGCGGAAATACCAAGCCCTTGGAGCCTATTTCAGACCGTGGAGAGCCTTTTTGAGTTTGCTTATGAGCTTTGCATCATTTCCAAGAATGAATCCTTCGAGTTGTTTAATATAAACTTATTATTCTAAATCTCCATTAAGGAAGGTTGATTTTACATCCATTTGATATACTTTGAATTTCCGAAAACTAGAAGGAGCAAGAAACATCCTTATGGCTTCAAGTCTGGAAACAGGTGCAAAAGTTTCTTCAAAATCTATACCTTCTTGTTGAGCATACCCTTTACAAAAAAGTATGGCCTTGTTTCTAATAACTAGTCCATTTTCATTCATCTTGTTCTTAAATATCCATTTTGTTCCTATAATATTTTTATCATGAGGTCTAGGAACTAACTCCCAAGTATCATTCTTTTCAATTTGCTCAAGTTCTTCATCCATGGCCTTGACCCAACATTCATCTTTGCAGGCTTCATTCACATTTTCAAGTTCAGTGGAGGATAGTAATGCTAGATAGCTTGAGGTCCCTATAAGAGTTCTTCTTATTTGTACACCATCCCCATTTTCCACTAGGATTTGAGATTCTGGATGATTCTTTTGAACATTCCCGGATGGGATCTTTTCCCTGTCTAGTGTATCGCCTTTTGATGCTTCATTGATTTCTTCTTCAATATCATTTTTATTTGAAGCGGGAAATAATTCCCCATATTCCTCATTGTCATATTCTTATATTGATTTCATCTTTTCCGAATTTCTGCATACTTCATCAACTACAACATCAATGTTTTCAAAAAAATTCCAAATTCTTTTATTATAACATTTATATCCTTTACTTCTAGAAGAATAACCAATAAGAATATCTCTGTCTACTCTAGGTTCAAACTTACCAATTTTTTCATCAGTCCTTTTGATAAAACATTTTCTTCCAAAAACTTTAAAGCTTTTTACAGTGGGAGGCTTACCATACCAAAGTTCATGTGGAGTTTGATTGCTATTTACCTGAGCATTTACTTTGTTGAGAATAGTCACGGCAGCAAATGAAGCTTCACCCCAGAAGGTTGCAGGAGTTCCAGAATCATCTAGCATAGCTCGAGCCATTTGTTGAATTGTTATGTTCCTCCTTTCTACCACACCATTTTGCTAAGGAGTTCTTATGGTGGGTAATTCCCTTTTTATTCCATTTTGTTCACAAAAGTCAAAGAATTCATATGATATGAATTCTCCCCCTCAATCAGATCTGAGATATTTGATTTTTTGATCTAATTCATTTTCAACCAAAGCTTTGAAGGCTTTAAACTTTTCAAATGCTTCATCTTTATTCATTAGAGGACCTATCCAACACATTATGGAAAAATCATCAATAAACAAAATAAAGTATTCTTGTCCATGAGATGCCCTTTTCCTTGTTGATCCACATAAATCAATATGGATGAGTTCAAGAGGCTTACTTGTTGACCCTTCCTTTTCCATGAAGTGAAATTTGGTTTGCTTACCTATTTGCCATGGTTTTCATATGGTATTTTCTAGGATGTTGATATCTAGAAGATCACAAACTGCCTTGAGCCTGCATGCTTTTCTTATTTGAGAAAATCTTAGATGTCCCAATCATCTATGCCACAACCAATTTTCATATGTTTTGCTTAGATAGCATTGTTGTTGTCCTCCTTTGAGTATGTATCATTTGTTTGGATTTCTTGTACCTTTGATCACGATCTTTCCTGTATCAAGCTCACGAATGACACATTTGTCTGATCAAAACACCACTTCATTTCCTTGATCACACATTTGACTGACACTCAATAGGTTATGCTTTAAACCATCTACATACATGACATTTACAGCTTTAACATTTTCTTTCAAGAAAAATAACCTTTACCTTTAATGACAACTGGAGTGTCATTTCCAAATGAGACATTCTTTTCCTTTTCTAAAGAATTATATGAATGAAGTTTCTCTTTATCACCTATCATGTGTTTAAAGCATCCACTATTGATGTAACACTGATTTTCTTGTCCTTCTGCATACAAATCTATGCCACATCTTTCTAATTGAGATTCCTTCCTTCTCCATATCTTGGGATTAAATGGAATTTACTCCTTTTGAAGTGCTAGCCAAAATTTGCCGCTACATTCAGATTCTTCATGACCAAAGTTGTTACAAATCGAGCATTTTAAGAGTTTCATACTGAATTCTGAGAGTTTGAAGCTTAGCACGTTTTACTTGAGAGTCTCCTTCATAGATCTGAATGATTTTGTCCCATATTTCTTTGGTTTTCTTGAGCTGCATGACCTTGACAAATTCTAATTCTGATAGACTTCTTAATAATGTATTGGAAACTTTGGCATTGGTTTCATATAACTTCTTACCTGCAGAGTCTATAGGAATTGCTGCTGGAAATTGATATCCTCCTTCCATAGTTTCCCAAACATCGGCTCCAAGTGATTGTATATAGGCCCTGGTTCTTATTTTCCAAAATACTAAGTTGCTCCCATTGAATATTGGTGGTCTGATGGATCCCGTGCCTTCATGATTATTCATCTTGAAAGATCTACCTTCAAGTGATCAAGCTTATTTTGAAGGACCTACTCTGATACAAATTGTTGGAAATAATACTTAGGGGGGGTGAATCAGTATTATCAAATCAATAATTTTATTTCCAAAACTGATTTATATACACTATTTTTGTGAAGTGAACTAGCCTGTACACACAACTGTGATTAGAGAAACCAGTGTATACCTAGAGAACTTCTAATTTAGACAATTTGTCATGTGTTGATCTTTAACCAGTGCATCAGTAACTTATTAAATAGTGCAGTAAAATAGAATAAAGCATCACACATAAGCAACACACATGAACACCAAGATTTCAGATGGAAACCCAATGTGGATGAAAACCGCCTGCTACTTTCGTCTCTATCTTCTTTTAATAATAAGAAAATCTATTTACAATCTTGTACTGGTACAAACTCATACCAGTACGTAGGAACCCACCTACAAAAGGCTACATCCTTCTCTCATTTTCTAGCTTCTATTGGAAGGGAGTTGCAACCCCCTAGCTCTTATACTAGCCAATGTGATTACTAGTATGTAGGCACTGGCCTACAGAAGGCTACAGCTTTCTCTCTTCCTATAAGGACCACGTTTCATAAATTTTCAAACTAGATGCTCCTAGTACACAACAATACACATGAAGGCCTCGTTTCATCAAATTTTCATACTAGACCCATCAGAAACTTTGAAATTCAAACTGCATCAACCAACTATCAATTAATCTGAACAATCATATCATTGTCACTAGAACACTGTGCTGAACCTGGGAATCAGCCGCAACCTCAAAAATCATGCATCAAGATGTACATGCTACTTTACTAAATCCAACCTGTGTGTATACACCACTTCCTGTAATTAAACCTGTGTATACCTTCAAAACTACTAAAAACATAAAACTTCTTAATCAAGTTTGTACCAACCAGCAATATACTGAACATCTATTGTCAGCTTACAAAGATTTACACTTGCAGCAACAGAGATCACTTTTTCTCACTTATACAATCAATCAATCAAATACCAACCTCCTTATGCACTCAGTTTTATATTCAAATTTAAGAAGACTTCATTGACAGATAGTAGTAAAACATCAGAATTGATCACATAGATCAGTCAGATATGAAGAAGAGGCTTTTAATTTGTATACTCCATTTAGAAGAGTATAACCTGCGTGTACACGTGCTTTTTAAGTGGCGAACCAACATACATATCTGCAAATATTAAGTCATAACTTCGCTGCACTTTTGGACTTCAGACAAACCCCAATCATGACATTTAAAGAATAAAACATGTGTACATGATCAGATATAGCCCAACCAATATCAGATCATCCAATAATAAGTCATTTCAGGTCTTATGATCTTGATCCAACATTGAATTCAAGGTGCAGAAAGTATTTCAGATCAAATCATGAGCATAGCCCCTACAACATAAAATATACTTCAGATAGAAGTATTCCTTAGAAACCCATACACTTGCACACTTGGCCTTATGATCTTCTCCTCCTTATATAGCTTTAGGCCCTTTTTCAATACCTTGGACCAAAACCACTTAGGACCAAATACATAGGGTCAATACCATAGACCAAATATCCATGGTCAATACCACGAACCAAAACCTTGGTTTTCCAACATGTACGCACTTTTCTTCTTATGCGAGTGCATGTATACGTATATGCTCTTTTTTCTATGGACCGGCGTGCATACGATGTTTTGACTAAGTGGACCTGCGTATACTTCTTAAATTTATTTTCATCATCCTTTTCCTTTACCTTCTTTATTTTGATCAGTAAACATTAGTTCCATCTTCCTGTTCTTATGTACCACTACCCTGCTACCTCTAAATATAGCAGTTGTACTGTGAATTGCCTTTTACAAAAAATAAATTGACCTGTGAGTGAGTTTCCATCATGGACAACACTTGTATCATAATGCCAACAGATGCACTAGTGCACCAACTGACTATTAACTCTCTATTAGTTCCTCAAACATTTTGGAACTAATTTAATTGAACATAAAACAATAAACTAAGTTATCTAGTTACAACTCTCAATTAAACTCATCCTAGACCCATAAAAATTAGGGAGAACATATACATGACTTCAGAAAGACTTCCAACTCAAAATTCCTAAGTTAATTAAGTTAATTAAACTTAATTAACTATTTACAAGTTGTTATAAGACTAGAATTTTATTTTAATTCACAGTTTAAATTCAAGGACAAATTTAAACTAGAATTTCCTACTGCCATTTCTCAACAGACAAGATGACCCAAAATTTGGCACTCACTATAGATAAATGTGCTATCAGTGTTGAGTGAATGATGTGAGAGTGAAAGGATATGTGTAGAGGAGACACAAATATATAAAATTTTTGAAATAGATTTCAGAGAACCAAAAGACTAGAAAACATTATTTCTATGAGTGAAAAAAAGGGAATCGAAGAGTTAATGCCTATGTCGTCACTACACACATTGTGCAGGATTTGTTCTTAATTGTGAAATGTCCTTTTTGTGCTTCTTCTATACAATATCACATATCATAGAGTATATAGAAAATATAGCAAAAAAAAACACAGAGTTGTATAATGCAATAATAATAAAATGAAAATAAATCGAACATAAACACACCTCTTAGCAAAGTTATAATTATCTATCATTGTCTTAATTGAAACAATTTTTAATTGAAAAAATCATTAACACTAAATACATAGACAAACAGGACTAGAAATATACTCAACAATAATGCCTAAGGTTGCCTCTCTTCATTAACGGTTTCAATACCACGCAAAATATTTTTCTCTTGTACTATTTTTTCTACATTTTCACTTGTTTATGATATTTCAAACCAACATCATGTACAAGGTCATGAGATTTGATTGTGCAAAATATGGAAGTGCAGAGGAAACACAATGAAATATTTATCCACACTTCCGTATTTTGCAAAATGTGATTTATTGAATTCTAAAGACTTGCTACTAGCAGTGTATTCTTCAAAGATCTATGCATGAGATCCAAAATTGTTATCAAATGTTCATTTTTATTTTAATCAATACCATAACATTAGATATAATACAAAATCTCAAAGCATATGTTCGAAAACCTATAGAAAACATTATCATAAAATCGATATAGACTCAAATTCAGTAACGATAATTTTATCCAATTTCAAATGGAAATCATCGTAGTTATAATTCATATATATATGAAATAATATTCAAAATATAGGCATAAAAAACAAACTTGCTGAATAGAATCAGAACTGTAATACTGAGAATTATTTCATTGTATGCCTAAAGGGTGTGCGGGAAGTGTGGGAACATATACGATATCAAGTAAAGTTGTTTTCCTATTAGTACCATTATCTGTTTTGTTTGATATATGCAAAGCCACTAGTTCAAAGGAGATGAGGCAAGTTTTGGAGTGGAAAGATATTTTCTTAGTTTTCTGGAGACACAATTAATTACTTAATATGCATATGCAAAATTAAACTGAGCTTTGATTGTGCGGAATGCAGGAGTGTGGAGGAACTACAATAAATTCTTTCTTTGAACTTCTTTATTTCATAGAATGAAATTTATTCAATTGTACAAACATGGTGCTAGTATTGTATTCTTCATAGATGTATGCGTGAGATGCAAAGCTATTGTCAAATGCCAAATTTCATTTTAATCAACAACACAACATTAGATATAATACAAAGTCTGAAAGCATATGTTCAAAAACTTATAGAAAACATTATCATAAAATTGATATAGACTTAGATTCAGTAACAACAATTGTAACAAGATTCAAATTCCAACCACCATAGCCATAATTCAGATATATACGAGATCATATTCAAAACATAGTCATAAAAAACAAAATTGCTAAATAGAGTCGGAACTATAACACCAAGAAATTAAAATCTTGATACAATATCATAAAAATAAATGCATTTGTTCTGATGGGAACTAGGATTGGGCTCCCGTGGATTGTAATACAAAGGAGGCATATGCAACAAAAAATAATAATATGTATACAGTAATTAACTAAGGTCATCATAATACCATAAACAAAGTTAAATTATCTAATATTATTAAATAGAAAATCAAATGTTGAAGGATTTGAGAACACTTACAGTAAATAAAAGCATGCACCATGACTGTGTTTCTATTAGATGTCTATCAGGTTCATGATTTCTTCAAAAAATTTATTCACCATAGACTTAATGACATCTCTGTTAGGAGCAACTATAATCTCCATTTTGACTTTTTTTACTGAATATATCATTTTGAATTATTTTGTCTTCTTCTTGCAACTACACAACCAAGACAAATTTCTTGATATTGATTCTAATAAAATTAATTAGCCATTTGGTAATTTCTTCTGCAGTAAAATTAATTGTCATCAAAATGTGTTGCCATTGTCTTCTTTAGCTCATCCAATTCATCTTTTAGTGTGTCTCTTGAAATTAATTCAGAACTATGTACGATGTGTGGACCATTTAGGTGGTGTACCATTTCTATCATCGTCAGATAGGCATCACCTCTTTTTTTGCTTAGGATATCACATTTAGAAATGATTTCCTCTACTATACCAATTTTCTTAAATCATCTAACTTCAAATTGCTTTATTCGATTAGAATTTGGAAGTCCATTGTTTTTCTTCTCTATATCAAAGAGCATTGCATGTGAAACAAACACCTTCCTCTTCCTAGACCGACTCCCTTTGATGCAAGTGAAAGAAGGAAATTAAACAACTTCAAATGAACAAATATCTAAGTAATCCACCAATCCTAAGTTGCAAAAGGTAAATAACAATAAGAAAATCTATTCTACTTTGGAAAGCAGATGGCAGGAAAAAAATATATTCTCTTTGTAAACATGTAAGGCATAATGACAACTAAACAAATCTAATCTATCTTGTTGGAAATGAAATGAAATTTAAAGGAGATATATTCTATTTTGTAGGAAAGAAAAGTCTTATATTATTCTTTCAAGAAGGAAATCACATTTTCCATGAAGTAAATTGTGGGAAGGAAATCTAGACTAATTGTAAAAATCAACATTCAAGATGAAAGCAATGTAAGAGTTAAATGGTGACCTAACCAAGCCTCATCTCAAACAGTGTGGCCTTAGAGCCTTTATAGGCCATAAATATAATTCTACCATGAATTTTTAGTTAGTCTAAGCAAGGTAAATCTCGAAAACAAATTGCTACACGTCTGATATAGGACGAACAAGATTTCTACAAGAGTGAGATAATTGTCAAATGTCCAAGAAAATTGAATGAAAATGAAATGAGAAAAAAAATTGTTATTAAGTAGGATATCTTAGGACTCCATTCCAAGTGGAATCACTCAAAAATACCTTTATTAACATGTGCTAAAAAATAGCAGAAAATTACAATTTTAAAAACCATAAATTCAAGAATTAGTGAGCTAGTTAACCTACCAAATGCCTAACCTAATAAAGTGAAACTTATATGGGGTAAATTTTGTTATTAACTTTGATTTTTTTATGACTGAAGAAAATTGTAATAATCTCAAATGAATCTCATTAACATATTCTAAAAAATAACATAAAAGTACTACTATTTTGCTACAAGGGACTTACAGAAATTCTAGATTTGTGAACTAGTAAACCAATCAAAGTAGCTCAATGATGAATATGATTTTTCAAATATGTTCTAAGGATGAATCATGTTTTTGAATCTTTAAACAACCTACAAAAAAGCTCACTTCAATCATTTAACCAATGTAACATATAACAAAAGAGGCATGAACACTAAATGTAGAAATAAGAGATGCAAGTGAAAAAAACATTAAAAGGAAATAAAGAAATTGTACAAGAGGGAGGCTCTTGAGATGGTCAAGCCCAATGATAATCATAGTAATATGAAGGAAACCAAGATTTAAAAGTTAAAAATGGCACCAAAATTCATTATTTGAATCAATCCAAGTACATACCTGCTAGAAATGAAAGTGGAGCTACTAAATAACAAGTTTTCTCCACAAGAAGACTAAGAAATACACGCACCTAGAGGAAAATTCAAATTGGTACTTATACAAAGTGACAAGAAAGTATTCTCCTTGAAAGGAGACAACTTTACCTTCCAAAATCCCTCAAAAACTATATCTAGTTCCCAACAATATGAATTTGCATTAAATGACAGGGAACACATTCCTAGATCTCAATTAGTGGAGAACCATAATTTATCAATAATTTAATGATATTTTGTTAATTTATTATCTAATATTTATCCTCCTATAGCATGGAGCAAGTCCCTAGATTATCTCCTCCAAATCTTCATAATCTGCCCAATATTCTCACAATATTCTATAAAAGTAAATAATATTAGGCACAAATATACAATTATCTCTAAACCTTCCTAATGAATATATTAAAGTTAAAATTATTTCATCTAATGAAAAAGAAGAGGTTTAATGTGCTAAAGGATGGTCAAATGGGCCTTAATTTATGTCTAATTTGGAGGCCCATCACCTGTCTAGCTCAAGATTACTATTAACCAAATTCATAAATGTCTTAATTTTTTATTGCAAATGCGTTAAGTTAAAACCTGCTTGTCATGCATGATCAATAGTTTCTTATATTTGGTATATGCCATTGATGATATATGATTTGATTACATTAAGATGATTGACAACTCTATTAGATCTAAGCAGTGTTGCAGTAGCAGAAATTGACAATGGTGGTGTTTGTATTGTGAGTGGAGTCATTAACGGAAGACCCATATTTAGAGTATCTTCTAGTTCTTTTATTTTTTTTAATTTTTTTTGCAGTCTCAAATTCTTTGTATTTTGTTCGTCAATAGACTATGAAAGTGCATGACCAATAAATTGATGGAATACCATGATCCTCTTGGCTCCATTGCCAAACATATCAATATATGTTTGTTCTTAATCAATAATATTTTTATTTTGAACTTTTACCTTTTCAATTCTCAATCTTTTGTTTCCATTGTCATATTTTGCATTTTGCAATGTGACAAGACATTCATAAAAGATAATGACCTCTTCTGCAATCTCCTCCATTATTTTTTAGTTCTCTACTAAACAAGAAGTAGCCCAGTCAAGTGGTAAACCACTGTCATTTTCCACATTTATAGCTTGTTCAATGCCTTCTCTATTTGTGGGGATTTTGGATTTGGCTATTTGAACCATATGCACTTTGTCTAGAATGAATCTTCAAAGACACTCTTTTTCATCTCAACAACCTGATAGCTCAGAATGAACTAGTTTTCCAATGGAAAAATATTTTCTCTTTCCTAGACTAGAGGATGAGGTTGCACTAGTACCCAATGTCAAAGCTAGATATTGTTATGTAGTATTTATGCCTCCTTTCTTGTGTTTTACTTCCGTGTTAATGTTGGTTTCTTGAGAATTATTTTCAGTATCCATTTCCGGTATTTAATTTTTGGTTCTATGTAAGTCTTGTAAATGATATGCTGTACAAACATATTTTGAACTAAACAAAGATTTAAACAAACTATTTTCTCGCACATTATGATCCGATACAGAAATTGCAGTGGTTCTTTGTTCGATTGCAATTTAGGTTATTAAGGTAACTTGCCAAAGACATGGAATCATAATGAATCTATTATTGCTCGACAAATGGAATAACTATAAAGCATTTTGATTGAAATTCATATTAGCTTAGTCAATTATACAATCTATTTTGTATCACTAAGAAAGTAAATAGAGAATGGATTTTAGAACATTTGTTGTAGTTCTTGTGTTCATCAAGCATGAATAATGCCAACAAAAATTCCTAGACAACTGTGTAAAGAACCAAATATCATGGAAAGAAATATGGGAAAGAATGTGAGCAAGTCAGGAAATTAATTGTTGAATAATTTTGACTCTGCCCTATTGTGAGCTCAGGAAAGTATTTGTTCCCACAATTTCAAGCAGTTATTCGCTACAACATTTGTCAATCAATTGCTGCAAATGTCATTGTTTCTTTCTTCTTCATTGATATATTTAGATACCGCTAATATGCAAGGCAACATTGGAAGTTTCTCATATATATTATATATAAATATTAGTTCATTTATACGAGTACAAATAGATTGTTTCTTTTTTCTGCTACCTATTTTTATTCTCAATCCTACTTAACTTCGCAATTCTCCACTCTAGTCCCACTTATTAGTCGTTACTATTTCTCATGTGGAAACTACTTCTTACAACACTCTCAATAAATAGAAATTAAATATATCAAAGCCAACATTTACAAGACATAATGGAAATAAATCTCTATATTCCAAAACCATCTTGTCCACTTACTCCACATTTTTCTCTTGTTTTAATATCATTGAAATACTTTTCATTAGAGACAATTATTACTGAAATACCTCATGGACAAAAGAAAGCAATTTAATCATACGGGTGGAAACAAAAAATTTTGTTTAACTATAGATTTCTCGATATGCTAAACACTCTTAATAAATAGCAAATGAAAATACCAAAGTGGACATTTTTGGAAAATAGTGGAAATAAATCTAAAAATTCCAAAATTATTTAATTGTTTTATTTCACTAACCTATATTTCTTTAATATTGTCGAAATATGTGTACTAAGTAGCAAAAATAGTGCATAATGGACTAATAACACATTGATTAGCTGGAAAAAAAATGCCAAAATGGTTTACATTTAATTTTTTAATGTTGAGTGTAGAGTGTTATTTACATTATTTCCTTGTTACTAACTACTAATTATTGTACAATAAGTTACATCAAATTTTATTAAGCACTTGAACAATGTTTTGATTACATGTCAATTAGGTACTATTTGCATTATCACATTCCTTGTATTATATCTATACAAATTTAAGAAGTATATTTAGATTAAGGGACAGTGCAGCATTTTCTACCTATAGAAGTAACCCTTAACTAAGTGCCTAATGAACATTAATGCATGTTTCCAAACATTGATTAAGTTTATTTGACATTTCACATGTGTCAAAAAATCATGAAAATTGATGCCTTACAGACATGCAAAGAAAGAGAAAGAAAAATTAAACTGCCACAACATTGATTTGTGTCATTAGGAAATGTGTGCGGAGATGTGAAAAACACGATGTAAAGGTTCTTCTACACATAATCCTTTTCCACACAGTCATTGTTTGAGACACTAAAAAAACTCTACCTTTCACATTAAAATGATAATTCATTCGGTGTGAACATATGTCCATTGAATCATTTTTTTGTAGTGTTACTGTATAACATAGTGCTTCATCCTACCATAAAGTTCAATGTTTATAGAAATAAGGCTACATTGGAGTTCAATGTATATATCAATAATTAGTGTTACATTTTCATTGTACGAAATACAAACATGAGAAAGAAGCTTTAGTTCTGTGTAGTACAAAACAAGCACAATGAACTCTTCCTCTGCATTTTTTTAATTCATACAACGAAATTAACTAAATTAAAAACAAAGAATTTAAATACTTAACATTAGCCTAATTTTAAAAGATTAAAACATATAACTATAAGGTTTCGATAATCAATATAATAAAACTTATCGTATATTATTTGTTTTCATAAAAAAAAAAATCGACTAATGAAAGAACCTCCAATAACGGATACTGAGTGCACTGTAGACGATTAATTCGAAGAAATATTTTACACAAATTTCTTTGATTATGGACCAGACTACCTAGAGTCTATTGTCAATGAGAACATAAAAATATTATTATAGTTGTTTGTGAAATGAGAAATATGTTAAATAATACATGTATGATACCAAGGCATATATGAATTAAAAACTATCAAATAAAGATGTGTGCACAACTAAAGCAAATATGTGAATTATACATATTGCATTTACAAACAGGGAAAATGTTAGTTTGGTTAAATTTTATCGACTTGCATAAAAGTGTCATACAGGATCAAAATGTGCGAAACAAATCTATGAAGGGTTCCTTAGGTCTACAAAATAGTGTATAAAAAGTGTTTTAAACAATTGTTATTTGACTTGAACCTTTGTGGAAAATAGATATATCGAAAAATTCTACGATCACGGAAATGTATATGAACATGCAAACTTTTTTTCTACCAATATTTAACCTTGAGTCTTGATACAAAGAAAGTGTGGAGATGCAGAAGTTCACACAACTAGACAAGCTCTAGACTCCACACTCCACATTTTTCGCTGACACTTTTTTCTTCCTTTTCATTGTGATTTTCTCATATCTCCATGTTCTACATAATCAAAGCTTTCTTCACACCTTTACAAAAGGATAATATGAAACAATTAACTGAAAGACAATATTGGTCAGTATTTTCTCAATATCAGTTTCCCAATTCCACATAATGCAATACTAAGACATATTGTTGGATGATTACATGTGTGGAGGTGTGTAGAACATATAGTGATAAGTGAAAATATGTGGAAAATATTTTTAGAACATTAACATTGACATTATCACTATTATATCTGGCAATACTACTCAATAAAACCTTCGACTCCACCTCATCACTCCGGGCAATGAAAACATTAATACTAGCAACTATATCAATTTCTTACTGTTAATGACTACTCTGTTTGACACGCTTTAGAAATTGATATCAGCATACTATTTTATTAATATCCTAAATCTCATTCTATTTTGGTTAACTAAGGCTCTCCTACCAATAAATACAAATCTTTTCAGCATTTATTCACTGAACCAACATGTATTCAAGCCATTTATTCTGCTAACTTGTTTTGTTATCGACCATTTTTTTTGCTACTAAAATAAAGTGAACAGACTTTTTTATTGATGTCTATATAATACTAAGTGCATTAGTGATTTCACATTTGTCAATTATACTTGAAAACTTTCGCAAAAATATCATTTCAGAGCATTTCACAAAATTACTAAACATACCCAGAATTAAAACAAAGTGATCATTATTTGTGCCTCAAAAGTCTTTAACAATAATGAAAACAATTACAATATCAAGAATTGTATGCAGATTCAAATTCCAATTACCATAGCTACGATTATAATAAACATCAAAGATGTAAAGAATTTCTGACAACCAAAATATCTTCCAGATCACTGAAAGAACATCTTCACTTGAAAATTGTATTGCAGCAAGAATCCCATGGTAAGAATACTCACTCAAAGAACATACTTGTGGAAATCATTGTGGATCCCACAGTAAAAATCCACAACGGGCTAGTTTTGAACAATGGATTTATTCCTATTGTTGGACACTTCACTAGATGGAAATGTCCTCCAACAAAAAGGCTTGGGCAGCATTGTCTCACCCAAAAATCTATGCAAGCCACTCTCTAGGGATACTTGGTAAATCCAATAGCCACAACATTTTATACATCATGTTTCATGCCTCTTGCACCACAAATTTCCATGCATCTTTGATTATGAAAATCACCATTTAACATGACATGATCTAATCGACTTCATGTACCTGGAAACATTTAACTTCCTTGATAATGATGGGCATCACACTCGCCCCTGAAGCATCTGTGTTGTTCCTCAATTCATGCAATGCTCTTGGCAGTAACTCAATATGGCTCAGATATCCATGTACTATCAGGGATAAAATCACACTGTCTCAGGATCCCTAGAGACTGACTCAATGATTGGTTTCAGGTTCCAGCTTCCCTTTCGCTTCCTCTTTCAACTGACATTTAGTAAACCACATGAATGAATTTAATAAACTAATACCAAAAAATCTATGTGGTGATATTTTGTAGCTTCACACAGTCGAATTCACATTTGTAGCACCATCTAAAGATGCCCAAAGATTTCAATAGAATGCCAAAGTTCAAAACCTCATCAGATCCAATCTAATCTACCTTATCAGATCATGAGCTGGCAGAGTTTTGATATACCAACAAAGTCAAATTTCCTTTGGTCGTTACCTCACGCAACTCCAAGGCACACAAAAAATGAACGAACCTACTAATCCACACCAACATCCAGTCTCCACACCAAATAGGTTGTCGTGGCACAGGTTGTCTCGGCCCTATGTAGATCAACTTAGTCGTGGTTGACTATCACACCACACCACAGTCACTCAGACAGAACCTTCAACATTCGATGAGAAATAGCGCTCCAACATCCATGGAAATTTACCACAAAATCATTTAGGCCCTCAGAGCTATAATGCTCTGATACCACATGTAGAATAATAAACGCAATTAACACACTCACAAAATAAATAACAAAAATATACCGAAACCAAACATGGTGGAAAAGGCTAGAGCCTCATTGTATTCCTCTCATAATGCAATCCAATGTACAAATAATGATAATAGTACAAATAAATATATGAGGAAGTTTATCTCAAGATAGTACATCTATCTTAGACACTGTGGTTGAGAAAATATCTCAACAACACACTAATCTAGGAGCCTAACTAGTTGGAGGGAATCTCTCAACCAACTAAGCCTAAACTGACTCCTAACCATGAGGAACAAACTCAATCTAGAAAGGTAGGATTAAATCCTAAGTTTCATGATTTAATTAATTTAATTATTTTGGACTTAGAATTGTTTTCATCAAATGAGAGTGAGGCTAACAACAGTAAAAATAATACTATATATCTATTCATCATTGCTATGATTAAGATAAATAGTATAAATAGAACAAATATATTAGGTCCAAAACTATTTCTAAGTGTTAATTTTTTTTATTTTGTAGACTACCATAGTCTATGATAGTTTAGTCGTTCACCAGTTACTAGAATTATTTGGTAGCTCGAGAGTCTTGTTCCAACATGTTTTGAGAAAAAATAAAGTTTCCCAAAATATTTAGACTAGTAAGAAACACAGTGTGCTTGATATTCACCCTCTCATCTTTGTAGAATCCTCATAAATTAATTAAATGGTGGAAAATACCTTCTTAACCTTTTGGCCTCTTTAACATTCTACACCTGCATTTTGAAAAATATCAATAATTGTTCCATAATGAATTAAATACACATAATAAATGATCATTTATCTCTAAAACAAATTTATTTGCAAAAATAAAGCCATGTGAAAATGAAAGACGTTATGTAACTAAATTTACATTTTCAATATTAAACCACTTCGAAAGTTCTAAGTGCATAGAATAACACTTGATTCCTAAAGTGCTTATCAAAACCTTTATACTTAACCACAAAAGGAAATGAATTTGTCTCAATGAAGGCTGTAATTGACTCCCTAAACCACAATATGAATAAGGCACCAAGAAATTTCAAAGTCGATGAGAGTTCAGGAGAGTAGAAAAGTCAACAATTACGACAAGAAGGGTGGCACAAGAATATTGTGAGGGGTAGTGTTGGGTGATTTAATTGTGAGTTAAATTCCTGTCATTAAATTGTCAACCCAAAATTCGTGAATTGATGAGGTATACATGTACTATATGTACTAGGTGATTATTTCTCATAATAGAAAAGAAACTTGAAACTAATTACAGAGCAAATAATGAAAGCAATTGAAAAGAAAGTGCATGCATTCTCTCTCAAGCATGTTATCTCTCAATCACTTTCTCTCTCAATGACTAGCTCTATGAAAACCAACAATCATAATCTAAACTATGAAATGAAAAAGTAATTTAATCTAGTAGTCTATGAGATTACTAATGTGAGATTACTAGTGTGAGATTACTAGAGTGCCAATCCAATCCAAACAAAAGGAAATTCCATCAATATTAACAAAACAACATTAATGAAATAAACATAAAAACATATTAAAATAATGTAAACTAAACTTGCATAAATGAAATAACATAAATATTTACAACAAAGGAAAGAGGTGTGCAAGTTGCAGTTGATGGGGGCCCTCCACTCCTCGGAAAGAAGATCGAACACTTATCAAAGCTTGGTGATCAAAGCAAAAACATATATTCCATAAAATGAAGTTGAAGAAAGTTCCAAATATATTAAAATAATTAAACTCTCTTCCTCTCTATCCTCACTTTAAAAATTACATTAATCATTTCTTCTCCATTATTCTCTATTCTATAATATCTCATAACTTGGATGGAACACCTTTGAATGAAGGATGCACCCCTACTTATACAAAAACTTAAGATAACTAATCAATAAATGTATATCCACAAGTCTCTCCTAAATCCACAATTATCTCTTGTGGTTACAACCAATTACCTAAAAATATGAGATACAAATCCTCTCACACATCTTTAGGAGACGCATATCAAAATATCCATGATTCTTCTCCTTTGAATGTGCATAGTCAGTGATCCAAATCTTCTACAAATATTCCACAAATCTTCATGAGTTGAAATTGAAATTCGAATTTGTTGTTCAATGGCCAAATAAGACTCTTCTAGAATCTTCAAATAGGCCTACAACATCATAAAACTCATCCCACTTTTAGATATATATGAAAACATGTTAATTTCCTAATATTTAATCATAAATTCTCTTAAAATACTTAAAACAATATGACTTGGAAAATAATAATGATAAACCCATATGATCATGCAAATGGTACTAATGTAGGGTTATGGAGCTACAAAATATGGTAAAGAACTATGTAACATGGTAAAATGGTAGAAATGAGGGTGAAAGAGGATGACATTTTGGGGGCCCAACAGGTAGATAAAGTTATGTTATTAATATAGAGAGAAGTTAAAGGAATGGAAACAACAAAAAGAGTGTAGTGAGGAAGAACCTACATTATTTGTCCATCTAGTATGATACAATTATGGAAGAAGAGACAGTGTCGGGAGAGTCAAAGATGGAAGAAGATAAATAGAGGAATTCCTCTCAGTCAGTTGTGGTTCAATCAAACTAAGTGGTCTAGAAAAGAGAGGTCCCTTTCATTCAGGAGGATGATTTACATGGTAGATAACAACTACACCAATTAATTTAATCCAACAGGGATTATCGAAGAACCTTGCAATTATGGGAAGGCCCCATGATCTCAGGCAATCCCTTCAATGGGGGTCGTAACAATGGATCAGGATTTGATCCTCATGCATACGGGGGTGGCATGAGGAGTCCCATTCAAGAACCCACACCTTGTTGGGTAGATAAAACTTCTCTTTACACCAACCCTCATGCCAATCCCTGCCAAGGAAATGAGAAGGTGAAGCAAGACAAAGTAGGAAAACGCCAGCAGTGGACACAAGACTCGGTGAAAATGAATGGACCTTACTTTTGTTAAAAATCCATTTGATTGTAATGTTTTGTGTTGAGGAAAATGGCCATATGGTGCATTGAAAAAACATCAAAAATCTTATTGGACGAGAAAATGAAGACTTTGGTCAATGATCCAAGATTTCGTCTTTTTATGGTTAATGCTACAAAAACTTCTCTTTTGGATGCACACATTGCACAAATGTTCTCGAATCCACAGTTATAGTAGAAGGACTAAGTGGCTCGAAATGAGCTGCAATTTTGTGTTGGGGGCTTGTTGGAGGCTGTAATTTTTTGAAATTTTTTATTCTATACAAACTCTAATTTGAAGGAAAAAACTCTTTGGAATGTTTTATTTTTAGATATTCCATCGTGTTGATTGAATGAATGTAATTTTTATGAAATTGAAACTTTCTTCTTAATGAAATGTTTTGATGAATATAAAAAATGACTTTTTTCGTATTAGTGATTAATAGTTTCTAGTAAAGTTGTTGGTGTAAATTAATGCTTCTTATTTAAAAGGAAATAGTAATAAGTATTTAATCCACAAATGTGAAATCACAAATGCACATAATATTCAGAAACCTTGAATACCAAGACACTTCTCTTTTCTAGTTTGAAACTGACCATCCATGTAATGATTTCTTGTTACATTACGAATCAAAGTTTATGTTCCTAGTTGAATTGATTTCATGTTTGTAGAATAAAGTTCCCTCTGCACCCCTTTTCACCTACACATACGTTGTACTCTGTAAATCCTTCATTCCTCACAGATTCACAACTCTATGCAATTGTTCCTTTGCATGATTAAATCTATAAAAACATTCAATGGAAAGAAGCTTAAAATAAAATAATAAGAGATAAAGGCACTAGCAATTCTTGTCTTGTTGTTAGCGTCAGAGCACTAACCAAAGAAACACCCCACCGCTCTGCCTAATGATTCCAAAACTTATGCAATTTCATTAATATTTGGTTTAATAATAGTGTGGTTTGCAGGAGTTCTAGTTATTGATTTTTATTCTGAACCTGATAATGCCATCAATTTTAGTGTAGTTTAAGATGAATTATGTTAGTGACTTCTATCAAATTTTGACAATATCAACACAATAATGGTTGTTGTAGAAGAGAAAAGTGATAATACAAAAAAAACATGACAAAGAGCAAGGGGTTTCAGCTAGGAATAACTAGAGATTTAAGTCTCTTTGTTATGACCTGCAACAAGGTGCCCATCAATAAGGTCGGTTATGTAAATAGCAGATAGAGTTTCCCACTGATATTTTTTACAAATTTTATTATGTAAATAATGAATACTTAGAAGATTGTTTAGCTAACAATTTTTCAATGTGTTGATTTAGCCAAGAAATTCGTCGAAGCAAAATTTATCCGAAAAACCACAACATTGCGGAAAGTTTCTATTACACTCAAAAAATACAGATTCTATGCACTTTTACATTGAGACAAACAATACACTCACTACTGAGGAAATGTGAAATATTCATTATTTCTAGTTTACAAATCACTTATTATAATTATGCCTATTACATTACGAATTAAAGTTTTTGTTCCTAGTTAAACTAAACTTCTCTCCCACATAGCTAAATTTGTAAAAGTTTTAAATGGAAAAGAGTCTAAAATTAATTTTGTTCCTACACAAAGAATTTCCCTTTGTACCCTAGTTCTCCCACACATACGTCATCCTCTGCACATGTTTCATTGTGCACAGATTCATCGCTCCATGTAATTGTTATCTTGTAGAACTAAATATGTAAAAGTTTTAAATGGAAAACAACTTAAAAAGAAATAACAAAATATAAATGCACTAGCAATACATGTATTTCTATCAATGTCACAGTACTAACCAAACGAACGCATACTACAGCCCCCCTCGAAACAATTCTCCCACACATACTCTGTCCTATGCACATCCTTCGTTCTACACATATTTATAGCTCTATGAAACTGCTCTCCCACGTAGCTAAATCTATAAAAGTTTTAAACGCAGAAGAGTTTAAAATTAATTTCATGTTTGCACCCTTTCTCTCACACATATCCCGCCCTCTGCATATCCTTATGGATTCACAGTGTTTCATATTTATGCATAACAAAGGCTAATTTTGTAATATGTGCAGGAAGGAGAAACGAGGTGTGGTAGAAAGGGTGTGCAGAGAAACTATGTAGGTAGAGTTTGACATTTGCAGTAGTATAACGTTCTTACTTTACATATATCTTAATTAAATAGATAATAATATAGTTTAAGTATTAAGATATAATGTCCTTATATATCATGTTCAATGTGGACAAATTTACGAAGTTTTAACAAGAGAGGAACGGTTCTAATTTGATGGAAAGGGTTTCTGAAACTGCTTTACGAGCCGGAGAAATTCCTCTGCCTAGTGATCTAGGTCTCAAAGAAGGATGCAAGACGGGACCTCATAGCTTCCATAGTAGATTGGATGATGGATCTACAACCTATTCCAAACAACAGCTCTTCCGAAATCACCAAGATCTCCCAAATGCCGAAAGTTTCTTCCATTGGCAAAGGACAATCACACCCTCTCTAGATCAAAGTTTTGTCCATGGAGCAGGCCAAATCTTATCAGATCTAATCACCCAAAAGTTATATCAACCCTCAATTTGGTCAGATATGGAAGCATTTGCTAGATTTGGGCTTACCATTTGTAGATTAGCTGACCTGGAGTAAAAATACAAATCAAGGTCCTATGAAACGCTTGACAGATGGAGGTTAGGGTTTTCAGTCATAGACGCCATTGTAGCCACTGCCTTGAATGTGATAACAATGAGGGAAGAGCACTGTTGTTTGCTGTCGAAACTATGGTGGGGGCTACACAGTGCCATAGCTTCGATAGGTGTTGGCTTGATGGGGCCTGACCCAGGGTTAGAGTTATTTAGCCAAACAAATCCTTGTACTATTGGCCCTTTCAGCAACAACCCATGAAGCGCAGACTGAGGTCTCACCTGAAGAAATATGGGGGTATGCTGGAACCAGGTTTCCGCACCCTTGAGATGTCTGAGTGGTTGATTTAGTCCAACGGTGAATACCTTCACGCAAGTCACTCCGTGCACTTTCCTGACCTGCGAGGCCTTCACGCCCTATTGTATTCACCTTTGCGCAACCCTAACCCAGGGTTGTGGAGTTGTCGCGCTGTTAGAGCAGCAATCTGTGCTATTTCCCCAAGTTACATTATGGATCTTACTTATCTTCTTATGATAGTTAGTTATCTTTGTGTAAATAGATACTTTATATTATATTCACTTATTCAACATATTCATATAAGTTCACACAACAAATAAGCAATAAGCTTACAATTCATGCCCAATATACTTCAAAGCATAAAACAGGAAACAATACACAGAAATAATGTAAAAATTCTCTTTATTAATGCTTCAATCGGTTATAGACTCGACCTACCCTGCGCACTCAGCTGTAGGGGTCCGCGCACTCAGCTGTGGACTACCAGGCCTCTGCGCACTCAGCTACAGAGCCTTCTCCTCCTCTATGACCTAAAGACTTGAATTTCCACTTAGACTCAATGCTTCATCCTTAGATATGCTTTTATCTGATTATATATCTTTACACTTAGAGCCTCGCTCTATATATACAATCCCATGGTCCGTGAACCATGGGTGGAATTCTCAAGCCGACACTACATTACAAACATAAGGGTGGACAACCCTATGACTCAATTACAACTTCATGCTCCATGCCCACAAATTGCAGAGTCTTTACGTTGGACTTAGTCAAAACTTGGGCTTCAAGACCCAAAACGTTCCTTAGGGGGATCCCACGCCTAACAAGCCCCCAACACAAACATCATGACTCGCCCTCGAGTCACTCTGTCGATGCGGAAATCTTCGCACAGAGACCTCCCAACTCTATTAGAACTGCTGCAAGGTTGGCATCACACTGAGAAGCTACCTGTTGTATCTCTTGTACACATTATTCCGAGACCACGGTGTTGGAACTGCTCCCCTGTATCTGTTCCTGCATCCCCTGCATCTATTTATAGTCCCATGCCTTCTTTCATCTACCTAGATCATGAACATTGTGCTTCTGTCGGCTAATCAGATAGATGTACCACCTCTATATGGCTTCAATCGGCTGCCATTCACTTTGCCTGGGAAAGGTTCTCCATTTAGCTTTACCAGCTACACTGCGCCTCCGTCTGTGACCTCCTTAATAACATATCGTCCCAGCCAATGCATTCTGAATTTTCCTGGGAATTTATCAAACTTATTATCATATAGTAACACCAAATTGTTCACCTTAAAGGTGCGCAAATTAATATGTTGATCGTGCCAGGCCTTATCGTACTTATTTTGAACTTGCTAATGGAATCCAACCTGTTAGAGTCCTAGAGTGATAGGATTCATAATTTTGAATTAACTGAGGTTAAATCTTGTAATATTGTACATACCTTTGCTTTCTGCAAATGATTTCCATATTAAAATTAAAAAATGTAAAGAGGTTATGTCCTAAAATAAATATCAAAGGACAAGAAAAATAAGAAAAGATAAAAAAAAATGAAAAAATATGAACCCAAAAAAAAAACAGATCATGAAAGTGTGCAAGTCCAAGTGCCACTACTATTTACTTTAGTATCTTAAATAATAGTTGTGTGTAGCTTGTCATACATGCATCTTTGAATTTCATGTTTATAGCTAGAGAATAAAAATCTGACCAAATAGTTTAATCTTGGTAGATTAGTAGATATGTAGAGAAATAAAAGGAGCTCATCAGTTTAATTTGAGGCCTTGGAAGATATAAGGTTAGAAATAGATAGTTTGTTTCATAAAAGAAAAAGGAAAAAAAAGGGTTTGCTAGCTTAAGTGCACCAAATAAAGTGAAGAAAAAATGTTAGGGTAAGTAAAAGTGTAAGTAGAAGAAAGGTTGCAAAAATAAAAGCTATTTGAGGTATAAGCACATCTATCATGTTTAATCATGTGTTTTAGTGTGTAGGAGAAATTGTGAAAGAAAAAGGATGCTCATAAGTTGATTTTCCTAATTTCCCCCATTGCATTTCACCCCCCACTATATACTTACTAATTTCCCTTTTACCCCTCCATGGCTTGTGATGACACCATTTCCCTTCATTTTGACTCCTATCCCTTGGTTTCAGACATTCCCTAGCTAATTTACCTTCTAAATTCATACCCTTTCCCAAAAATCCTTTTCTCCTACAGTGAAACCCTTTTCCCCCTAGAAAAATCACTTTCCCTTTGATTAATTCCCCTAAAAACCCCAAAAAACCAACTAAACCTCTTATCCTAACTATTATTCCCTCCCCCCCCCACACCCCTCACATTACTTTATTAATCCTGAAGACTCACTTTTACCTATTATATTCCATAAAACCTGCATTACTTTATTAACCCCGCATTTATACAGAGATTAATTACACTTAAGGGTAATTAACCATGGGCATCGCCAAATCCCACCCCCATCTCCCGCCATGCTTCTCTGCCACGCGATGACCATTGGATCATCCACCCCTAGATCCTCCAGCCCTTGCCCATATCGCACTCGCTAACTACCCAACCTTTACTGACTCGAGAGCATGCGATATGGGCAACATTGCTCGAGCCCCCTTAGGTTATGTGGCGACACCGCACTAAGTCACGTGCTCTCGGGAAAATACCACCCGACCCCCATAAGTGGTGCAATATCCCCCAAATGCCGCCTCCCTGCCATATAGAAAAACCATCACTATTCATAAAAAAAAATTCCCCAGTAATTTTCTAACCATTCCCAGTTAAAAGCCCACAGACCCCCATTTTCACTCTTTTCACACATTTTCTCTGTGATAGAGTTCTAAGCCCTCCTACGCCCTCAAGCTTTTCTGACCAATTATGACTACCAATTGCAGCCCAAAGAAGCTCTGGACACCCATTTTAGCCATCCACGGCACACCTAAAGCCACAAAAACCTCTGCAGCCATCATTCCAAGACCAGTTTGCAGCCCCGGCCATAACTTCCAGGTATTGCAAAATAAAACTAGAACATCCCTCTCAGTTTAAAACGTATAGTAAAATTCATGAAATAATTGATTGAATTTAATCGAATTCCCTTAAATTGAGAGTATTCTCTCTCCTAAAATACCAAAACTTAGACCTGCAAACTATCAATACCCTACCCCTATACTAGAGTTATCAAGACTTTGTTCCCACATAAAGTATAATCCCAATTCCCACATTTTATCACAAAGATGGCTACACCAACCTCTTTGGATGTTAGACCAATGACAATCCCTCATTTAGACATTGACCATTTGGACCTGGCAGACAGTGATTTTCAAATTAAAGACACAGCCACCGCAGGCCACCTTATGAGAATCCACTGCTAGGCCAAGGATAGATTCCTAAACCATGCTGATGATACAAACCTTTGGGAATCCAATTTGCCCAAATATACATTCCCAGAAGTCCACCCATTCCCAGACATAGTACATTTTTTTCATGCCTATTATGTTCCTAGCCATAGGGCTATTGAGGCACCAAACTATGAGATATTATTCACCATCACTGCTGAATCCATCAACCAGATGCTACAAATCCAACCTAGTCCTAATATAACTCCTTTGTCCATTGGAAACCTGTTGGACCTGTACATCACACTAGCCCTAGTCAAAATCAAACAAATATTCCAGAATTTCATCACTGAGGAGAAACATACTCCTAAAGACATTCCACCCTATGTTGCCATTATTTTTTCAGAGACTGGCAGGAGAATAATCACCATGCTCTCATGCATCCTAGGATTCACATCAAATGAGCATGTGGATGAGGTTATCATGGCTTTCTTATCCATTTTCACTCCAGGCAAACCTCCTACTGTCATGTATGATCATGCCTAGTTCATTGCAGACATAATGCATGAACAATTCACTAGATTTCCTACTAAAAGAGTCTTCAAATACTCTTCAGTGTTGTTTCATATGTTCTTGTATTATCACGCAGATAAGTTCCCTTTGAGATCCAGAAATTGGACACCAAGGGAAAGGAGAGATCAATCATCTACTGGACACCCTTGGTCCACAAGTTTTCCACCTCATTCACCTACAAACACTTTATAGAATCCTTTGTATACCTAGCTATGAACATGCTGAATTCTAAGACTCAGCCTAGAATCAGTCCTGAAATTAAAAGAGTACTGCAATTTGCCAAGAAAAACAAGGTGGGAGATTGGTACTTGTACCCAAACCACACTGAAATTAGGATTTATGGATATGAGCTAGCCACATACAAGTTGCCCAAGTACCTCCCAATGAGGATATTTTCTCTTGAGTAATTTAGGCGGATGATCAACTCTAATGAGATCAAATTCCTAGGTTATAGGAAGAAAACCCAGTTCAAAGCGAAGAACCAGATGGGCCCATTTGTTTGCAACAACAGAGAGGCTGGACCAGAGGCCGACGAGTTACTTCAACTAATGAAATTCAAAAATAGTTTCATCTAGCACTATGACCCTCATGGGGTCATAAACAAGCTCAGACTCAAAGTCAAGTTGGCAGCATACATCCACCACCCAAGGCCTGACATTGAACAGTTTGCTAACCAAGATGAGTGGGTGGAGAACACCTTGATTGACATGGAAAACACTGTTTTGGATACAAAGAATACACTTATTTATTTGGAGAGACAATTTGATCACAACTCTTTCCTATAGGTTCCAGAGAAACGAGGGTTAATGAACATTCCCCTCGTCATACAGGCTCCACTAAATGAGGAAAATAATCCTAAGAGAATCAGGGATGAGGCATCTAGCTATGCCATGGAGACCATTGATGAGCTGATTGAGCCAAGCAAGAGGCCCAAGTTGAATCCTGTCTTTGAAAAGGAGGATAACATTGCATCAGAAGAAATAATTGACACTAAGGAAATGGCACAGAAAGGTAAAGAAGCAGCTGCATCAGAGGAGACACAACAACCCTCAACATCCCACACACAGTTGGTAGATAGATAGTCAATTATGGAGATCTCTTCCTATGTCAGGCCAGCTAACAAGGAAAAATACATTAAAGACAAATTCAAAGAAATGAAAATGAGGAATGAGAGACTGAAGGTAGAAACATATGCACAATACCTCAAGCTCACACCACCAAACCAAACTAGACTGATGTCAGCCTTTGACATCAAAGAAGGAAAAATGTAGGTCTTATTCTTACAGACACTGTACAGCAACCGAAGACCTCAGCAGACTACAAGAAAACCAATTTTGAGGTCGGCCAGGGATGTTCATCCCATTGATTAGATCGAATTTCACAAGCAGGCTGGAGAGATGATATACACCACCCTCACAACAAAGGCCATGGTTGCTTACAAGTTACAGGAATCATTATAAAATGTGACAACTCAATTCAAGTTGGATAGAGCCTCTTCACAAGTTAAAGACACCAGGATAAAGTCCTTGGAGGACTTGGTTATTGAACTAGGCCATGACCCAAGTGATGTAAAGCCCACGGGGAAACTGATCAAGAAGAAGAATGAGGACATAGCAGCCCTCAAGAACCAACTCAAATTCCCTCACTTGCAGCACCCACAGACAAAAGGAGTCCTAGAAATCCAGACCAATCATGAGGAGACGATGGAATTGGTGTTGCAATTGAATGACCAATTAAAGGAGATGGAGAAGGAGTTGGATAGGTTGATCCAGCTCAAACAAGCCAGCATTGATAATGATGTTGCAACTGTCATTCCAATAGTTATCATAGATGTACCTTCTACTCTGGCAACAACATTAGCTCCCACTGCTCCAGTGGCCACTGCACTAGCAACATCTGCACAGACTACATCAGCAACAGGATCAACAGCGGCGGCCTCGACAAGTGAGGAAGCAAACAGGCTGGTCAAATCAATGGAATAAATGCCCATTGAAACCAATGAGATGAAAAAACTGAAAGAGGAAGTTAGCAGCCTTGAGACAGATTGAAAACTTGCCTAGATCATGCATAAGGAAGAACAAAAGGCTGCAAGGATGAGTGAAAGGATAAAAGGCTTGGGGAAAGAATTAACCTTGATTGAGCCTATAGCTAAGGTCGAAGAGCAACTATGGGCCAATATCATTGACTCTGTCAATGATATTTGGCCATCCATCCAGGTCATTTTTTAGTAGATAGATTTAATAAAGCAGGCTACAAAAGCCATTGAAAGGGTTAAAATAAAACTTGGATATATGCTAGAGGAAGCAGCAAGAATCATCCACTTTCTCAACTCCAAGAATAAGTATGAATTGCAAGAACTGGAGATACTTGATAGGACAAGTACAATTTTGGAAGTCAAAAGATTCCTCGTCAAGAGGAATTTGAAGTTGAATTTAGAAGATAAGCGTCAAAACATGCAACTAGCCATTGACAGGTTCATGGCTAAATTTGAACTTTTGAAAGAAAATGGATTACCTAATCCCTTAGTTATAAATGAAAAGTTAATGACACAGACAGATTACAACAAGAAGATCAAGGAAGTGGCCAAAGAACAAGTGATCACTTCATCCATGAAGGGCATGCCAATAGGCAAAGTCTTGTACCAAACTTTTGAGAACTTGTTTTACCTCTAGCAGATGTAAAACACCTATTTATTAATAAGCCCACTTTTTCCAAATATACAAAGGTAGATGAGATATATAGAAAAATGATCAATATCCAATTACCGGATGAAGAAATATGGGAAAAATTGAATGATTTACTGTAGTAAAGGGACAGTAAATTATAAATCTATAATAAAAAGTGAAACAGCAAGGTAAAAGGATATTGACAGGTCAGTAGGATTAAAGAGTATCAGATGAAAGGGTATCAGGTGAAAGATTAAAGTAAAACAGAACATCCAGTGTGAAGACCAAACAACCAAGCAGCATAAAGGGCAAAAAATCAAAGAGCAAAGCTATCAAAACCTTAATAACAGGGATAGCAAGTAGTAGTTCAATAGTTGTCTCTATCTTCTTGAAAGAAGATATTTTTTTTCCTAGATTATATCTGAAAGAAGTTCAAGATATTTTGTAATTCCTTTTGTATAAATACTACAAAATTCGAAGGATTAGGTGTGGATTATTTTACATTTGTAGAGTTATTTTTATCTTAAACCTAAGGGTGATTGTACCATTTTCAAGTCAACAGCCTGGATCAAGTAATAAAATCATTTCACTACAAGATTCATGAGATGAGCCATTTGTAGTGAAGTATCTTCTTTGTTTCATTTTTCTACCTTCTTATGTGTTTCATAATCTTAAATGTGTTCTAAATTTGAATGAATTAACTGGAGATATCACTCAGAATTTGTTTAAGTACACTTTGTTTTGCACAGTTAGTCATTTACATCTTTTCCTCTGATAACCGGATTTGAGAACCTTTAATTTCTCTCCCATCCTAGTTGATTTCTTTCATTCCTTCCAAATTTCGACCTAGGGAACCCTTAATTTCTCCCTGGATCCAATTTGAAGCCATTCACCATTTTGCCTTTGAGATCTTCAGTAACTCATCTATATCACCCTGTAGACACTATTTTTAGAACTGAATCCAATCTTCTTTGTCTGACGTTCGACTGCATAGCCTAATGGTAGAAATCAAACCTTTGTTCATCTAAGTAAAGTGATCCCACCACCAAATTTCAAAACAAAACCCAAGTGCAAGCAATAACTAGCCTAAAATCATCTTAACTAAAACAAAGTTAAATCATAAAGAGAGAGCCCTCTCTAAGCATCAATAAGACTAGGTCCTGATCTCCAAAAGTGTTTTGTGGTTACCTTTGATTTTTCTTTCTTCATTAACTTCAAAAGAAATATCATATTGATAACACATCCAAAAATCATTCCCCTTCGAGTTCCTCCAACTGCGAGAGCCTCTCCTCCAAGGCTTCGCGGTCCATCATACCTGTGAGCGCTGTTATGTGTAGACTAAGCGTGATATAATCCATTGGCATTACAACTGCCACTCCATAGACCAGCCGGAAAGGTGTCTGTCCCATCATTTTCTTGCACGTTGTCCTATAAGCCCATAATACTGCAATTACGTGCAGGTCCCAATCACTTCGCTGCATGTCGCATACTTTGGTTAGCATAGTCTCTAGTATTTTGTTAGATGCTTCTACTGTCTCATTGGCTTGTGGGTGATACGATGTGCTTTTCTAATGATACACCTGAAACTCTTCTGTCAGCACATTGATTGTTTCGTTCAGGAAATGTGTACCACGATCACTCATTAAGATCTTTAAACATCCAAATCGTGTCAAGATGTGTTCAAACAGAAACTTTTGCGGCAATGGTGGTTGTGCAATCTTTTATCGGCTGTGCTTCTGCCCAACGAGTTGGGTACTCTGTCATAGTGATAATGTATCTCACGCCAATTTTACCCTGAGGTTTGATAGGTCCTATGAATTCGATCGCCCACTTTTCAAAGGGTTGTAGCATCATTTGCAGATTCAAAGGCATCTCGTCCCTCCATGATGGTTTACCTGTTCTTTGACATACATCATAGGCCTTGCAATGTGCTTTTGAATCCTAATGAAGGGTTGGCCACCACAACCCTACAAGGAGAATCTTTTGCGCAGTCGCTCTCCCTACATAGTGTCCTCCTGCAGCACCCCCATGCGTGTCCGTGAGGATATGGCTTCGTTCAAATTCAGGTACATACCTTCGCAGTATCTCATCATTGCCCATGTTATATAGGTGCCCCAGAATGACAGAAAAATTTTCCGCTCGCACCACCAGTTCCTTCTTCTATTGGATGGAGTACTCTTTTGGCACAATTCTAGTCGTGAGAAAGTGGATTATATCTTCAAAGTGTCCATCTGCTACGTGCACAAAAAAGAGTTGTGTGTCAAGTAATCCTTCCTCCATACTAGTAGGTTCCTCTCTTGTCTCAATGCATGACAAGTGATCTTCTCCCACATTCAGTTGCCCAGGCTTCACAGTGACCTCAAAATCATATTCTTGAAATAATAAAAGCCACCTGCATATGCACCCCCCCAACACAAGCTTATTTACTGTGTTTCCCAACATGAAGTTCATGTGCATCTACGCAGGTTGTTTACCATATTCCTGCACCCACTTAGATAGATGCGCGCGTGGACCATCCTGTACATTGCATTTATTTGTTAGTCGTGTCTAAGCGTTCCCAAAACATATGCGCATTATTCTCTTGCATTCACACTAGTCATAAAATCTTCCTTGGCACGTATCCCACCACCTCACGGGCGTAGCGTGTAGTACCCATTTCAAAGCCTTGAAATTTTGTTGTTCCAACACCTCCCTTTCAAATTTGTTTAAGAAAGCATCTACCTCACTTAAACCATCATACTAAGGTAGATCCCTCACTTCCATCGATATGCAGCGCAGCAATCTTGTCATCATGATACAGTTCAGCATAGTTACCTCATGTAACCAATTTTTCCGTCGCTCTATTTCTCCATCCGAATCCGATGTACAGGAGCTTTCACACTCCCATGAGATTTGTCCATCCGCGGTGGGATTTACCCAGTCTTGCTCTCGCGCAGTTATGTTGTAGATGCAGTCTAAGTCGTCATTGCTTTCATAGTCATGCACTAGCTTAGTGTAGTATGATCCCTTAGCAAGGTCCAAAGGTATCACTACGTGCAAATATTTCTTCTCAAAAATCATCTTGCGCTTCTTTAGATTTATCACCCCATTCATGTCAGTGGCCCAATCGATTCCTAAGAGTGCGGGGTAGGGATTTTTTTCATCGATAATCTCTATCACTTCAAATTCTACTACCGTGCTTGCCCCTTCAATATCAACGGTGATTCCTTGCAATCTCCCCATAGATATTAACTTTTGCTGGTTCACGATTCACAGCTGGATAGGAGACCATTGTAGCGTAGGCCTTCCTATGCGCTCTCATGTCTGCTTCGGCGGAATGTTCGCGTCCAACCCTAGGTCCAGAATTACTTGGTCCATCTCATATTCTCCAATATGCGCGGTCAACCTCAGTTATCTTCTCATCCTCGTCGCATGCTTTCCAATCTTCTGGACTATGTGCGGTTCTCTTGGCACAGTCCTAGTACATCTATTAATGATTCCCTGCAATCCCTTTACATCCTTACTATCGTGCAGTAGCTTCATCCATGTTTCTAGGAATGTCGTAAGCATAGATGGGTCCATTTCCATATCTGATCTATCTTTGCTTCCTGAAGTGGAGGCATCAACGAAGCTCTTTGTAGCTTCCCTAAAGGTTTCCTTAGCGTGCTCCAAATCAAATTCTGGTTCTTTCGTCGGAGCCTTGCATAATTCCACTTTGGAGCACAATGTTCACATTTGGGTCTTCCTTGTACGGCTCAAACCTCATCATCTGTAGGTTCTAAGTCAGGGGAGGTTGGAGCGCTCCCTTGTCACACAAACTAGTTATCAGTGTGGGAAAATCCTCCGTATCATGATCAAACAAGGTACAATACAGACATGATGGACGCATTGGATTCGTACAGTCACGAGCATAATGTCCTGCCCCCC
>APFE031321013.1:109372-119525 GCA_000404065.3 Pinus taeda | reverse complement strand
GTGATCTCTAGATGATTTTGACAATTTAGATTCCCCTAAATCATGATTTCTTAACCCACAAATCAAATCTTATATAATCTCTAATATACTCAAACTACTACGTGACAAAAAAAATATTACGTGATACAAATATTAATTAATATTAATGAAAACTACAAAATATATGAAATTGATATTAAAAAATATTTCGATGCATTTAGATTTTTAAAACCATATGCAAACAATAAAACGCCTATCGTATGTAATAATATATTTTAACCAATAATATATGGTGGAAAACTTAAAAAGGTAAGAATGTTTCTCAATGCCATTTTGAAAGTTGAAAGTTAAAGAAATATAGTCTTATTGTGGAGCGAGCTTTTTTTTAGAAGTGGTATTAATTTTATAATTGTAAAAGAATTAATGTAGCAACGTTGTAATTATTAAATGTTGATGGATTGAAAATAAATTTTAAATTAGATTTATTTTTTCCAATCATCATTATTGAATGTGGTTTTTCTATATGAATATTTTAAGTGATAAATTAAGATTTTTTTAATTTAAAATATTTTATTTAAATGATTTGAAAAAAATCATAAATGTTACTTTTTTTTCCGAAGAAAAAAGTGTAATTTTATTAGTGAAAACAAAATTACATGTTACATTTTCAAACATTCATAGCAGCATTACGTCCATGAATGTTGATAGCTAGAAACATATAGAAATAAAAAGCAAACTAATATGCAATTGGGAAGAAAGTTAGGCTTTTCTCCCTTTCTTATTTTCCACCTTGAGCCATTCTCCTTGGGATGGTGAAGGAGAGACAAGTGAAAGTTGGTTGCTAGGACCAGGTCCTGTATTGTCCTTGTCTGAATTTGAATTATCTGATGTATGGGTACATTTATACCCACTGGCTTCTATAGCTTCTGGCATGTTTGTTGTTTGTACTTGATTTTCCTATATTCCATTGGGTTCCTGAGAGAGATCCCCCTGTTTTTCTGGTACTTGTTATGTCTGGTTGATCTTGGTTTGTGGGGATTCCTCCTCATCTTCGTCTTCCTCCACTTCCAATTAGGGTGGAGGGAAATTCCATCTTTTTGGCTACTTCCCATTCTTCTTCCTTTTCATGGTGTCTTTTTTGGCTTCGGGGCATATATTTTGAAGATGCCCTGCTTGTCTGCAAATTATACATCTGAAGGTTGTGTTTTCATAGTCTAGAGTTTGAGTCCATTTCATCTGCTTATGGATCTGTTGTATGCGGTCCAGAAAACCTTTGCTAAGGTCTCCATCCACAAAAATCTGAGCATGTGTGTAGATCCTTTCATCCAATCTTTGGGAATCCGTCTTGATATATTTCCCAATGTTGTTCCCAATACCTATAAGTATTCTCTCATCCTAGAAATGTAGAGGGAGATTATGCAATCTAATCCACACCTACATTCTGGTGATGACCATGGTGTTTGCATCGAATGCTGGGAACCAAGGAGTAATGAAAAGCCCTGTCATTCCCCAGAACCATGGTCCCTCCTGCATAATATTGTCTCTGGCCTTTGATGAAGGGAATTTTACTATGAAAAATCCTTTAGAGAAAAGGCGTATTTCTGGTGAGCGCCAGTATTGCAGCAAAAATGTTGTAACTCCTGGGCTACCACCTTCACTTTTATCAACCCAGTAGGTCGTAACAAACTTGGAAGCGTTGGTGTTGTATGCACAAGTACTAGTTCTCACTGCAGGTTGTCACTTGGTCAACTGGCGGAAGATCACTAGGAGCTCGAGCCAACTTCTAGAAATCTCAGAAGAAGCTCTATGTGTGATGAAAGAAAAAGAGATTACTCTACATAAGCTATTCTAATTGTAGAAAGGAAAAAGACTGTAATGTAAAGCAAGACCTAATAAACCGTAAACAACAAGTTAATCCTACTTTTGCCAAAAACACTATGAAAACCATGAAATAAATGTCATTACCTACTCAAGAAAGTAAACAACATCTAACCATGATATTTCTAAAATTAATAAGCATAAAACATATTTTTGGATTTTTATGTGGTTTTATGTGAATTTGACATGCATCTAATTTATTGTGTGTGGGTGTGGCATCGAACAGGGGGCGTTAAAGGGCAGTTTTGGAGCTTGGGAGGATGTAAGATGGTGTGGATGGGTCCTAAGAGGTCTTAGGTGGCCTTCTGGAGGCTTTTCCCAAGTTCGGCCTTCCAAAGAAACCCTATAAGAAAAACTACAGGAGGACATAGGGAAACTACAGGAGGCCAATAGGAGGAGACCGAGAGAAATTTCCGCTATTTTGAGGGTGTGAGAGTGTGTGGAAAAGGTGGATGAAGTTTGGAACGAGGTGTTAGGGCACCTAAGGTCTACCAAAAATCACCAGGAGAGAAAAAGATGATTGGGTTTGCTCAAGGAAAGAGGAAGAAGTTTTATGAAAACAAATGAAGGAAACTAGGGCAAAATTGAGGTGAGGTTTAGGAGACCTGCAGGGTATGGATCAGATGGAGGGTTTGATTGTTGATAAGTTGGCTTACTTCTGGAAGAGATTTGCTACATAGAAACCAACATTCCACTAAGAAAATCAAGCAACCAATGAAATGAGTGCATTTAGGAAAAACAGAGTTTTGCATTAAAATGGTCTAAACTATGATCTATGAAAGGAAATGTTTAGAAATGTTGCAACAAAGGAAAGCATGAAAGAGGACTATTGCAAATTAGGAAGTGAACATGATAAAGGAGATCTGCAACAAAGCAAAACTAGACTATCAACCTACTAAAGAGCTATAAACACTAGAAGTCCTATGAATGAGGAAAAATCTGTATTTTTGGGGCAGCAAGAGAGTCTTTGCCTCAAATCATGGTCCCAAAGGGAGGAAGAGAGGGCAAGGCACTATTGCTAGCCTTTTGAATATTTTCTGATTGCTTCTTAACCTGCTACAGAAAGCACAAATGGAAGCAAACTACTAAATCATCAAAATCAACCTATTCTTAACCATAAAAGAAATACATCTAACAGCAAATTAATCTATGAACTGAAGTAAAGAATACAAATACAAGTAAAGAGAAGCTTGGCTACTTGGATTGGGGCATAACCCAAGATCTTCAACCCTCTGAGGTAACTCAGTGCTAGCTCAAAAAGGATTCCATCTTCATTATCAAAAAAATAGCAAGTTTACATGAAACTGTCACAAAATAATAAGCTTGAAACTTGAGCAGAGTTTACATAAGCACAAATCCGACCCTAGTGAGGCCCTAGGCCTCTCTACTTATACATCTGAAGCTACCATCAGATTCCTTAAAATCAGAGAGGCTTGGCTCCCAAAACTCGAGATAACTATCAGTCATCCTCCACTTGCTCAGCTGCCTTCTAGTGCATGATTTGGTTGTTTATACTCCAAGCTGAATGAAGGGGAATTCGAAGTGAGGAGTAATAAATGAGGGGGATCCCCTCCTATAAGTCCTCTCCTTTGTCTACTTTGAGTTATTGTTGCCATTTGACCACTGGATCCTTGACTTTGACCTTGAAATCCATCAATAATCTACATTAAATACATGTTAGACCACATGGCATCATAACTAACTCAACTCACTCTATAAGCATAAATATAATCAGAAAATCATACAATAAGCTAAGATAATAGTTGATTTGACTAGTTTAGGAGGTAAAATGAGCCCATATGATTACTCATTTATGAGGCTCATCATCACTCCCTACTGAAGGTCTTGCTCATCCTCTGAGCAACATAGTCAATCTCCTCATCTTTTATGGCCCTGGTGGCCTCCCTAGCATCCCAAGCTTCCAATGTGATCTGCTCATATTGGCCATAAAACCCTACCTTTCTTTCTATGTCCTTCCACTGCTCCTCCTCTTCTTCTTCTCTTCTGCCTTCTAGCATGCCTAATAGGAGTGGGGGACTCTTTTCAATGCCTCCTTCAGCCTCATGGGGGAATGGTATTCCCTGATCTAAAAACTGTGAGGTAAGGTGTTCCATCTTCTCATGCATGCATGCACACAGTCATCCCCAAGTAGCTTTTGCATATCTTCAAAGTGTGCAATGGCTGGTGCTTGATTAGTTAGATATTTAGGGGAAATCTAAGGGTCATTGGCAAGCAGGTTGTGTGTGCCGATGAGTGCCATAGGATTTGATGGCTCGGCTCTTATCATTAATGGCTCATTTTGCTCTTTTATCATCAATCTTTTCATTTCTGCTACCCTCAATTCTTCATGGTTCATCCATGAGTCCATGGCCATTAATTGCAGGACCCCTAGCTTGGCATTGGGGTCTCACACATTCATGTCTGTGACGGCCATGTTGTGTAGGTAGAACTCTGCCATCTTTGCTTTATCCTTTGAGGTGCTCTAGTCACACAGGTCCATGAACTGTCTGTAGTCTTGGAAAGGAATTGTGCCTCTTTGTGCCAAAGTCTTTATTTGGAATTGAAGCCATTGGTCCTTCAGATAGAGCCACAAGATTTGGCTGGTGTTCTGCATTGTAATACCTCCACGGATAAGTTGGCCATGTATGCTAGTTGATTCTCTTTCTCTTGCAGTTGCCTCCTTAGGATTTCATTCTCATTTTCCAGGTGGCGTCTTGTGATGGCTTCTCTGTCTCTAAAAGCACTCAATTCTCTGCCCATTTCCATGAGTTTTTTTTCCATATGGCCAACATCCTCAACCCCTTTGGATTTGGCTATCTGCATCCACCTATGTGTTCTCACTCTTTCTTTCTCCAATTCGAAAAACAGTGGAATTGCAAATTTTTGTGGGATTATTCTGCCTCCCTCAAGTAAATTGTAATAGGAGGCAAGACTAGGCTGGGGGTCAAGTTCTTGTAGATATTTTGCTTCCTCCTTCACCTTTGGCTGTCCTTCTATCCTTTCCTCAAGCTTTTGGGTCTCCTATAGTTTAAACAGTGTCTTTTGTAGGACTGTCTCAGCCTCCTGTAGGTCTGACTTTGGGTCTTGTAGTACTGCCTTTCCCTTCCATGTAGAAGATCTCGGAGTCCCCCTTTCATGTGTGATAGGTGTCTTGGAAGGAGATTCTTTCACCTTGGCAGATGGTGAATCTTCAATGGTAATGGGAACTTTTGAACAGGGCTAAGGTTTGCCTGTTTCAATTCTTGTGCTTCCCACCTGCTGCCTCTCTTTCCAAAGTCTCAGGGGACTCTTCCCCTTGCTCTGCCTTCTCTGCCTCCTTTTCTCCTTCTTCTGTCTCTTTTTGTCTCTTCAACTTTTCCCTTCTCTGTTTATTTTCCTTCCTCCTTCCTTTCTTGCTCTCCTATGTCACCACTGGCTTCACCTTTTCCTCCTTGCTATTCTTCCTCCTCACTGCTAGTAGGACTGACATCAAAGGTTAACGCTTTTATGTCATATTCAGCTGTCATATTTCAGAAAAAATCCCATGCTATAGGGAGTGTAAAGGTATGGAGGGCTTCCTCTACGAGGAGTTTGATTAAGCCATGGTGAGCTAACTGCTCTGAATTTCGTGCTTGTACCTTGGTGCTGGAGTCAATGAGGGACTGAAGGAAAAAATAAGGGATACTGAGCTTTTGAGGTGTTGGGGTATCCATGCCATACCTCAAGTCATGGAGGATTCTGAATGATAACCATAGACAATGTTGTGCCTCCTCTCACAAGAAATGTATTTGATGATTTGGTAGCTAACCTCATCCCAGGGATATTGTATACTAGCCTTTCTGATTCCATTTTTATCTTCCACAGATGTTTCATTATTTTGGAAGAATTTCTTCTTGGCAGTCTGGCCAATGGGTTTTTCATCTTTATTCCAAGGCAGCCCAAGAGGAAGGGTAGTGACCCTACTAATGAATTCTGGGGTTATTTCGATGGAGAGGCCTCTAATGGTTACATTGGCATGTGTTCTTGTGTGAGGGACTAGAGAGAGAGCAAATTCTTGGGCAATCTCCTCATCAAACCCTCAAAATTTCTCAAACAAGTTCATCCAGTTTTCCCTTATGAATATGTCCACTACTTGGGGATGTACATGGAGCCTAGTTGAGTTAGTGGGCTCCCTTCTCATAAACCCTCCTATCATACTGCATATGATTTCTTTTTTTAAAACAAAATATGGAGGTGGAGACAGAGGTTTTTTGAGAAAAAAAAAACAGAGGAGAATGTGTTTTTTTTAAATAACAATTTTTTTTTATGTATTTTCTACCCTCCTAAAGACTTATTTCATCCTCAAATTGAGACCACTTCCTTCATATATTGATATTAAAAAAGGGGCATGCATAAACCCTACCTCTTTAGCCTGAATTTCATTCCAAAAACCGTGTTTTCTCCCTTCAAAATGGCTCAGTACCCCTCCTGTAGAAGCTTGTTGTCCCTCCTGTAGATTTCTTGTAGGTGCTCCTGTAGAAAAGGCCGAGAGCAGAGATAGGGAAGAAATCGATGGAGGTTGGTGGTTACAAGGCTGTGGGGACACAAGTAGGTTGTTGTAGCTGAGTTACGATGAGAAAATGAAGAAAAGGTGGTGATAATACGCGGGGAGGAGTGTTCATTACCCTTTATGGATGTTTTCGGTTATGAGTGCTGAGCTGGCAAGGTGTATGTTGGGCATATTTAGACCATTGGTGCCCACCTTCCTTGTCATCATGGCCCCTCCTCGTAATCATCCCTCATTATTGCATCAGAGTTTACTTTCTCCACTACCTATCCTTGGAATCTTTTCTTGAGTTGATTGTGCGCACATGTGGGTGACATCTCGGATGAGTGGAGTCAATTAGATGAAGGTGGCCAAGTTAACTGACCACCTTTCCACCACTCAATCTCAACCATCTCGTTGCCTTCGTATGACTCCTAATTACACAAATGCAAATAGAGGAGTGATTTAGTTACTTATCTGTGATTCGAGTGTATTTGATGTGAGGTGTTGGCTCTCTCTGTTGCATGCCTTCATTCTTCTTCATGCATGTTGTCTCTGCTAGCGAATGTGTGGTTGTGGACTTTTGCAGGTTTTTCTTTTGCTAGAACTAAGTTGCATGTGCCTTTCCGACCTTCAGATGTGCACTCTTTTGTTATTGGTGCTGGACTTCTATGGGATCAGCTGCTACAGGAATTCGTACAAGAGCTCCTATAGCTACTTCTCCCCTTGAAACTACAGCTTTTCCCTATGCTTGGAACTCGATAATAATGCCAGAGGTGTCATGCATGATGGAGGGAAAATAGGTAAGCTTCAGGTAAGGTTATTGGTGCCTTTTTTCCCTTTTTTTATTTTTGTTTTTTTTCTTGGTCCCTCAAACTGCCCTCTGTAGACATTTTTGGCTCTCTGTAATTCCTACAGGATCCTCTTGTAGAAAACACAAAGCCTCCTGTAGAAAACACAGTTTTTGGAAAAAAGGTGTAGTGGGGTGAAAGAGATGCCAAATGTGATGGAGAAAGGTGTGGAGAAGGTGAGATGGATGTTGGTGTATGTCAAGGTTCCCTTGGCACCTTCTTTTCTTCCTGTAGTCCTCTTGCAAACCTGCAATGCAACAAAAATTCATATTTATTTTTTTATTTTTTTTCTTCCGAAAACAACTAGGGTGCCTCAAAGAGGTTTTCACCTTAATTGCCTACCGCCTCCAAAGGAGGTTTTCACCCGGGGATCTTATTCTTTTTTTTCATCACTAGGTTGGCTCAGAAGAGGTTTTCAACCCAATGAAGGGACTCAAGCACCTCATGGATGTTTTCACTTGAGTCATTTTTATTTTTTTTTTCAGTGAGTGAGTGAAGTGGAAGCTAGGACATGCTCCACTACCATCACTGTTTTATTCAAATCTTCAATAAACTCTCACTTGGAGAGGGGTTTCATGTATACTTTCAACTGATGTCCATTGACAAGCATGGGGATGGCTTCATCATCAATGGTCCTGATCAAAACTGAACCATTGTCATTGCATTTCTCCACAGTGTAGGGTCCCAGCCATCTTGTCCTCAGCTTGCCTTTGAAGTCTTTGTATCTTGAATCATAGAGTAGTGCCCAATCTCCCCCTTGGAATTACTTCTCCTTGATATTTTTGTCATGCCATATCTTTCTATGAAGCTGAAATACCTCTGTATGGAAGAGGGCTTGCAATCTGTATTCATCCAATCCATTGAGCTGAAGTAATCTCTCCTTCTGTGCATGGCTAAGGTCTAGGTCTAGCTAAGCTTCCATCCTAAGGGTATTGAATTCAAACTCTATTGACAGCAAAGCCTTCTTCTCATAGACCAGTTCATAGGGTGTGAACCCGGTGGTGGTCTTCCATGTTGTGTTGTAGGCCCAAGTGACCTCAACTAATCTATCCGCCCAATCTTTTTTGTTGTTGCTAACTACCTTGGTTAGGATCTTTTCCAAAGCTCTGTTAATGACCTCCACTTTCCCATTGGATTGTGGATGGTAAGGGGTGGAAGTCCTGTGCTTGATCTTATAATGTGTGAGCAGGTCTTCAATTAGGCTGGAAGTGAACTGGCTGCCTTGGTCTGTGACCAACTCTCTCAAATACCCGAAAAACTTACCTACTTTTTCTTCTGTCATTGATTTCGTTGCTTTTGTCTTTGCCCACTTTGTCATGTAGTCGGTGCAGACAATGACGTACTGATTCTACTTTGAAGGGCAGTTGATAGGCCCCACAAAGTCCATGCCCCACTTCTCAAATGGCTCAAAGGTCACTTGAGGTTGCATGGGCATTTCATCCTTTGGAGTGGGTTTCCCCATCCTCTGACAGCGATCACACTGGCTCGTGTATCTTCTCACATCATGATGAAGAGTGGGCCAGTAGTAGCCTTCTTGCAATATCTTGAAGGCGATTCTTTTTGCTACAAAATGACCTCCACAAGACCCATCATGACAGGTCAGGAGGATGTCAAAGACTTTCTCCTCCCTTAAAGATCAGATCTTGAGAAGATGTGGTGGGAGCTGTGGTGAAACCAAGTAGTTTGCTATATCAACAAACCATGGAGAGAGTACTGATATAGAAAATAGGTGTTCATCTAGCATTTGGTCATCCACCATTCCTTCTTCACCTGCAGGAAAATTTACTCTAGACAAAAAGTCAGCAACAACATTCTCTTTACCATGCTTATCAATAATGGTCAAATCAAAGTGTTGCAGTAAAAGCAACCATCTAATAATGTGAGCATTTACATCTAGTTTGTTCATTAAATATCTAATTGCAGCATGATCAGTGTGCATAAAAGTTTGATAGCCTGTGATATAATGTATGAATTTTCTTAAGGAATGCATGACAGGTAGGAGTTCCTTCTTGATCATTGTATAGTTTAACTCTACCTTTGACAAGTTTTTGCTTATAAATTATATGGTATAAGGTAACTTTTCATCAATTTGTCCTAAGGCTGCTCCTCTCGCTTTGTTCGAAGCATCTATGTGAATGTGAAATGGTAGGGTCCAGTTTGGGCCTCTAAGAATTGGGGCAGTCACTAGCTTTCTCTTCAAGGTATCTAGGGCTTCTTGACAGTTTTCCGACCATATGAACTCGACATCTTTCCCTAAGAGGCCAAATAGAGAGGCTATCTTGCTGAAGTCTTTAATAAATCTCCTGTAATATCCCACTAAGCCTAGGAAACTTCTGACATCTCTCACTTTTTGAGGTGGAACACTTTGGATGATGGCAATTTTGTTGGGGTCCACCTGCAGTCCTTATTGAGATATTGCATGACCTAGCACGGTCCCTTCAGTCATCAAAAATTCACATTTTTCCGAACTGAGGGACAAGTTCATCTTAATACACTTATCTAGAACTTTTCCTAGGTTAAATAAGGCTTCCTGAAAGTCAGAGCCATAAGGAGTAAAATCATCCATGTATATTTCTACTGCAATATGAACCAATTCAGAAAATATACTCAATACCACTCTTTGGAAAGTGGTTGGAGCATTGCACAAACCAAAAGGAAGGACCTGGTATGCAAATGTACCCCAAGGACAAGTGAAAGTGGTCTTATCTTGGTCTTCTAGTGTTAGGCCCCTATACTACTAGTGTAACCCCTTATTGTTATTAGTACAACCCACTTATTATATTGATGTACCCATGTAGTGCCCATATTGTTACTATTGTGCCCCATAGAAGCCCACTATTATTATTATTGTGCCATTACATTATTATTGTTATGTAGGCTCTGATTATGTTATGAGCCCTTAGACTCCTATATATAGAAAGGAGGTCTTTTCATTTGTATC
>APFE031321013.1:95604-109352 GCA_000404065.3 Pinus taeda | reverse complement strand
TGAGCATCAAGAAATGAATCCAACCATATCTTGTAAAGGATTGGAAGAAATTAACACTCCTCAAACTCTAGAGATAGAAGGACATATCAAGAAGAAAAATGTTCAAGAAGTGAAAGATCACATCAAGCATCAAGAAATGAATCCGGCCATAACTTATAAAGGATTGGAAGAAATTATCACTCCTCAAACTCTAAAGATAGAAGGACATATCAAGAAGAAAAAGGTTCAAGTGGTGAAAGATCACACCGTGCATCAACAACAAGTTCTCCAACTTTTAAAGGATAATGCCACTTTGGTGCAAAATCATATGAAACAACAGGTAGATCTACATCGTAGTAAAAATTGTTTTGATTGGGTATTTTTACTGCTACATATCAAGCAAACTATTTATGAGAAGGAAATGTTGGCAATACTACATGTACTTAAAAAATGGCGACCTTACCGAAGGGGACAACTCTTCAAGGATGAGAATGTGGAAGCATTGTTTTGTGCTATTTCTATTATTCGACCAGCTTGGATAAACGAAGCAAGGGATGAATGGAAGAGGGATGAAGAAGTATGGCCACTTATTCAAAAGTCGCAAAAGATCCTAATTCAAACAATATTGCCAGAAATTGAAGAGGAAGAAAAAATCATATTGGAACCTGGAGCAGTCACAGAAACAAGAACCTGGCAGCTACGAAATCGATCAATTTCAGAGTATCTCATCAAGTGGAAGAACTTACCAGCTGAAGTTTCCACATGGGAGGACAAGAATTTTATACAGAAGCATCAAGAACTACTCCAAAACGCGTGGAGGACCAACGCTTTTTGAAGGAGAGGGGCATGTTAGAGGGCCCCTATACTAACGAGTGTACCCTTATTGTTATAGTCAACCACTTATTATCTTGAGTACCCAGTAGTGCCCCATAATTGTTACTATTGTGCCCCATAGAAACCCACTATTTATATTATTGTGCATTACATTATTATTGGTTAAGTCGGCTCTGGTTATGTTTATGAGCCCTTAGACTCCTATATAATTAAGGAAAGGAGGTCTTTTCATTTTTTGTAATCATCGAAGAATTGTTCATTTATGTAATTTAAAGGAGGTTGCCCCCTCGAAGAGGCTGAATTCTAAGGCGTGGATCTCTCATTTCTATCTTTTTGTGAGCTGGTTTCATAACATCTAGGCTGATTTGAATCTGATTGTACCCTCTAAACCCATCTAGGAAGGAGAAAAAAATTTTCTTTGCCAGACCATCTAACACTTGATCTATGAAAGGTAAAGGAAAGTGGTCCTTTTTAGTGGCTTTGTTCAATTCCCGATAATCGATACAGATTCTCCACCTACCATTTTTTTGTGGCACTAGTGTAATGTTCCTTAATAATAAATAATAAATAATAAAAAATAATAACTAATAAAATAATAAATATTAAATAAATATAAACAATAAATAAAATAATAAATAATAATAATTTATATGCTTTTAAATAAATATAAATAAGAATAAACAGAAAAATAGTAAAAGTCAGTAAAGCTATCAAAAAGTAAAAACAAAAGAAATAAAACAAGAAAAATAGTAAAAATCAATAAAATTATCAAAAATTAAAAACAAAAGAATAAAACAAGAAAGTAGTAAAGTTGCATGTTGAAACATGGAGTGTGTGCATGTGATTCCCCTTCTAATGTTTGCTCCATTTAATAGATGGTGAGGAATATGAGAGGCATTCTATCCTTCCATGATTCCATCATCCATTCTCTGGGAGAATAGTGTTAGGAGACAAAGGATACCCTGGCAGTAGTACGTTGATTGAGGGCTTGGGGGTGGCCAGTTGTAGCAAGATTTTGTGCAATTGAGGCTACGGTTGGGTGGAGAGTCGTCCCCAAAAACTTGTTGCAATTAGCAGACTTCAACTGAAATCACAGGTAAGTATCTCTACTCACAGTTTTGAACTTTGATGTTAATTAGTTGATAATTGCATGTTGTTACATATGGTATCAGAGCTTAGGCTCAACCCTTAAGACCTATGGACATTTTAAAGTAGAAAAAAAAATGATCTAATATCTAAATTTTATATTTTATGTTCAATCCAACCCTTGAAACCTATAAGCCCTTGTATAATTATGTGTTATTTATATTAAGTTGCAAATTACTTTAAGTTTATTATAGTTGAATATAATTGCTTGTGAATTCAACACTATTTTGTTCATCCAATTTTGCTTAAATTACCAGTTAAGTGATCAATCTTAACATCGATCTCACATCTTTCTTCTTCTTCGTATTGGACTTCATGTTTGATTTTTATGGTTTACACTCTTGAGTTCATGCTACAGTTGAAACTTGAAACCCAATGTTGCCGTCTGTTCAGAGTAGGAAACGGTATGGGGTGAATTGATAAATGTTTGTGTGTTTGTGTTTTGAGAAAACTCAACACCTGGCTATATTTCTACCTAGATGTTACTCGAAGACATGATTTAGTGATACATGAAACGTTAAAATGGTGTTATTTTATGGATGACATAATTATTATGATCGCGGATAGGTGAAATTAGTCATTTTAAAAGGTTTACAAGATTTTTGTTTAATGTTCAATTTCAAATCCAAACTCGAGTTCGATATAATAAAAATAATTCTCAAAAATTTATGTGTCAGAAGGCCAATAATCCATCAAATTATATAAAGTGCATTTAATACCGACAATCTCTAAATAGTAGTTCTTCTTTCGGTTAAGGTTGACTTTTTAAATGTTTCTGTTATTTTTTTTCAAAGCGAAAAAAGCTACATTATATTATATAAGGAATATAATGGGTCCCAAAAAGGTACATATTCATATGATTCTGAGATATGACCATATAAGTCTTTCCAAAGAGAGAAAACATCACATATAATCTAACATCAAGATTTATGTTGTCCATGTCCTTGACATAGAATATATTGCACCAATAAGCCACCTATCTACAGATACAAGATCCAAAAAATCGCTACAAACAGTAAAAAAAAGACGGTTGGAGAAAAACTGATATGAAGAGAAGATCAAAACATATCTGAGGAACTGCTAAACAAAATTAGAATACTGGGGGAGAAAATTCTTGAATAGTGAGAATTTCCTTCTCAGCAAAAACCTGCACAAACCAAAAACCTAGAGATGAAAAGAGACCCTTTTTTGATAAAGAGTCTGCCTACTAATTTTTTGCCCTACAAATGTGATTTATAGAAGAATCATCCATACCATCCCAAAAAGACCTGATCTTGTTCATCGAACCAACGAGGTGAGGCTTTGAAATGTTGATTTTCTTTTTCACAAAGTCCACCATTACCTTAGAGTCTCCAAAAATTGATACGGGCTGAATGTTTAGAAAAGAGCAAAAATATAACATACCAGCAAGGGCCATCGCTTCAGCTTTTGAGTTTGATCCCTTTCTGCCATTCCAATGGATACTGAAATGACTGGATTCACTTATAAGAATATAAACCCCACAGCCACAAATGCCTCTCTGTTCAGCGCTGTCAAAAAAAGCGCATGGGAAAGCTGGACTCACCTGAGGACTTACAGGAAAATTGACTCTTTTAGTCTTGGGCGCCTTCATAGGGAGGCTTTCATAAATCAACACAACCTTAGAGAAAATATCCAAAGATGTGCAATTTTTGTTATTGAAAATGGAGTTGTTTCTCCCCTTCCAGATGCTCCAAAGGTAAATAATAAACAAAGGCCTCCAGATATCTTTTTGCTGGATCCACCAAAGAAACGCATCAGAAATGGAGGAGTGAGACATATGTTGAATACCGAACCAATTCTCCACAGACAGCCAAAGATGCTGAGCTATATGAAAAATTAGAAATAAATGACAGTTGCTTTCGTCATCTGATCTGCACATAGGACAACACCCAGGACCCTGCCAACCTCGCTTCATCAAATTTTCGCAGGATAGATTACTGTTGCAGAACAACAGCCAAGCAAAGTATATCATTTTCGATGGGCATTCATATTTCCAAAAAGTCACAAGAAAAATAGGATTGAGCTGGGGACCCTTCATCCCAATTAAACTCTGATAAACATCTTTTACTCTGACAATATTCAGCGACTTTAAATTTTTCCAAATAATATCATCAGATCCCTCCAAGTGAAAAATTCCGTAGTTTCTGAGACTCGTCCTTATGGGCTCCCATAGCTTAGCAATAGAGTCCGGCATCTGTAGAAGTCCAGCATCTTTCCACAGTGGGAGAGACCCTTGCCAACCAGCGATTAAACTTTCCCCAAAAAAGAAACCTTTCCTGTGGAAAAAGTTTATTAATGCATCTGGCACATTTATTTCCTCGTCTCCACTCAGAAATTGATCAAACCCGATTAGGATTTTACTACTTGTTTGAAACCGCCATGTTAAGTTTTCCAAGAAATATCCTTCCATCCTATGCAAACTTAACCAAATTGACGAACCATAAGAGGGGCCAATCCTTCCTTCCCTAAACCATAGAGAAAATTCCTTTCCGCCCAGATATTTTTTTTTATAGTCTCACTCTAGGAACCCTCTCCGAAAATGCACCTCCACAAAGAATTGCATAATAGAGCCTTTCCGAAAACAATCCAACTTTCTAATTTTAATTTTTTTTCTGAATACGTTAAAAATTATATGGTTAAACATCTACTTAAAATAAGAGCATTGTTACACGCACAACATAAATCACATTATTTTATTATTCTCACAAAATGTCACATATATAGTATATATATTATTGATTTCAACAAATATGGATCTTAAAGAAAGTGGATCTGATTAGTAAAATATGGCTAATCTAGAAATTCAGTGTTACAATTCACAATAATTTGGAAACATGTAACACATAAAAAAACACATTGTTACATATATTATAAAGTTATAAATTATTATTTTTTTATTATATTATTTTGAGAGTATTTAATATTTTTATTAATTATTTATTAAGAGAAATGGTTAAAAACAAAGGGGTTAATTGGATAGTGTTTAAGAAAAATCACAAGTGTATATTAATTAAATTAATATTTAAAAATTTAAGTGTTTGAGTTTTTATTTAATGATAATGTCACTAGCCTTTTTTGAACTACTAAACCAGCATACAAGTAGTTATAAAATGTTAACTCAAGAAATTTTAATCTAGTATGGTTGAACATTATGGTTAATAGATGTAATATAGATTCACTATAGGATAGATCCTTTTAGTTATTAGTTAAATATATAACATTGAGTTGTTCATGAAATATGAGAGAAATTTAAAAGCTTAAGTAGTTGAATGGTGAGATAGTATTGAAGTGATTTTAGATAGAAAATCAACATCAGATCTATAAGAACTAAGTGATGAGAAACTTTCCAAGTTTATTCATATGGAGTAGAATGCATGTTTTGCTAAAAATTGATTTCTAAATGATAATCCACTAAGAATGATGTAAATTGGAAATTTGAATTTGTTATTGAAGGGTAGTTGGTAACTTGATGAAATCATGACACTAATAGTACTCATAAGATAACATAAATTCTAGAGGGATGTTAACTAATGTTAATTCATAGTTATCATTCATGTTTATATATGTAAACAAAATTAATTCATGATAAGAATGCTTATAGTGTATTGTTGTTCTATATTTGATAAAGTATTTGATGATTTTCATATTAATAATGTTTCATGATATCATGGTATGTGGTAAATGGATATAGTTCTCATGAGAGGTTAATGACGTGTATGTGGTGCTTATTTATTTATTTGGTATGATAATGATGTTGAATGCTCATGATGCATATGGTATGCATAGGGATAATGATGTTATGATATGAGGTTATATCGACAAGTGCTTCATTTATTATGTGATGTCATGATATATCTTTAATGCAAATATGTTGATGTTATAACTTATGAGGGTGTTTTATGATGTGAAACGTGTGGTAATTGCATGCAAATTTTACGAGATGCAAGAGAATGTAGTTCTTTACTATTTAGAATGTTGTGATAACAATGATGAATGTTCTCATGATGACATGCAAAACTTGGCATATGGATTATTTTCTATGATGGTATAGCTAATGCATTGGTTGCATGTTGAGGTGTGATGATTCACAGGACTCCACAAATGGGCCGAGAGGGCCGGTTTATTTGATGATCTTGTGCGAGCCCATATGCACGAGGGAGAATAAGTAACACCATATGGGCTGGGGACAAACTCAATCAACACTACATATGCCAGTGGTTCCTTTGTCTTGTGTAGCTCTTGAAGGGCTATGGGACCATCTTGAGAAGGCTAAGTGCCTAATGTTCTAGGCTAGGTGTCTGTTATTAGATCGGGATGCCGAAGTCTGATGGGAGTGTAAGGACTTCGATGCCTGGGGTTGTGCACCTTAGTGAGTTGTGGAGGGAGTGGGACAACCTTGTGAGATGCCCGGAGTCATTGAGTATCGTACTAGATGCCTGCCTTGGGGCAAATGAGGTCTGAGTTAGGTGCGAGCCTTGGGGCCAGCCTTAGACTAGGATACAGACCAAGGAAGCCAACCTTGGACTAGGATACAGACCAAGGATGCTTATGCCTAATTCCGAAAGTGGGAAAAATGACAGAGATTCCTTGAGATTTCACGGGTGTTGTGAAAACTTTCAATGCCTACTGGTTATACTAGTTCAGCAGAAGGTGTAGGGCAAACATGAAGTAATAATAACAAAATAAAATGTTAAATAATTCAACTTAAGTTCGGGACGAAGTTCCTTAAAGTGGGGGAGTATGTAATGTCCCTTAATAATAAATAATAAATAATAAAAATATTAAATATTAAATAAATAATAAACAATAAATAAAATAATAAATAAATTAAATAAATAAATAATAAATAATAATAATAAATAATAAATTAATTACATGCTCTAAATAAATATAAATAAGAATAAACAGAAAAATAGTAAAAATCAGTAAACCTATCAAAAAGTAAAAACAAAAGAAATAAAACAAGAAAAATAGTAAAAATCAGTAAAACTATCAAAAAGTAAAAACAAAAGAATAAAACAAGAAAGCAGTAAAGTTGCATGTTGACACATGGAGTGTGTGCATGTGATTCCCCTTCTAATGTTTGCTCTATTTAATAGATGGTGAGGAAGATGAGAGGCATTCCATCATTCCATGATTCTATCATCCATTCTATGGGAGAATAGTGTTAGGAGACAAAGGATACCCTGGCAGTAGTATGTTGATTGAGGACTCGGGGGTGGCCAGTTGTAGCAAGATTTTGTGCAATTGAGTCTACGGTTGGGTGGAGAGTCATCCCCAAAACCTTGTTTCAGTTAGCAGACTTCAACTGAAATCACAGGTAAGTGTCTCTACTCATAGTTTTGAACTTTGATGTTAATTAGTTGATAATTACATGTTGATTGTAATTACTTGATTAATATAATTAATTAAATGTTTATTTTGGGTTGTTACAACTAGCACCAAAGGAGAGACCCATTCATTATCATAAATGGGATAGATGAATCCTACATCAAGCAATTTCTACAGTTCTTCCTTAACAATATCTTTAAGTGCTGGGTTCATTCTCCTTTGAGGCTGCCTGACTGGCTTGCAATATTCCTTGATGTATATATGATGAGTACATATTGAAGGGCGCACTCCCTTCATCTTCTTATAACTCCAAGCGAAGGCATCTAGATGTTTTCTCAGTAGGCTGCATAGCTCCTTCTCCTGGGAAGGAGATAGGGATGGATTGATTTTCAATGTTCCTTCTGGGTCGAACTCTATTTTTTTGACATGGAGAGAAGTAGGGTTGGCCACACAGCGATTAGTTGAGGGGTTGTTTTGGGTTTCTCTTATTATGTCTTCTAACAGTGATACACTGGGAGGTGGATTTTGAATCAAATTTTCAATCATATCATCCTCATCTTGCGGTTTTCCTCCCATGGTGATTTCCAATCCACAAAGCGGTGCAGAATAAACTTCATTCTCATCCTCCTCCTCCAACCATAGAGGTAGATCATGTTCTAGCAAGGGTTGAGCAGGAGGATATAGGGTTAATTGCTTGGACATGTGCCTATCCTTTATGGTCATGATCCCATCTTGGTAGCTGATGTAGGCATCGGCTGTAGCCAACCAGGGTCTTGCAAGAATGAGAGGATACCCAGTGAGTTTTCCTTTTGGCTGGAAAACTAAGAAATCAGCAGGGTACTCCCAAGAATCGACAGAGACCTTCACATCTTCCACAATCCTCTAAGGGGTCACGGTGGAGTGGTATGCTAGCTACAACACCGTCGTGGTCTTCCTCAAGGATCCCTGGACGTTAAGTTTGAGCATTGTGTCCCTTGTCATCACATTAATGGAAACTACCAGATCAATCAAGGTATGTGGGACCATGGTATCATTAATGTGGACATCAACTACTGGGCTTCCAGGATCCAGATATTTTGCATAGATTTTCTACCCCAACATCAGGTCGGATAGTTTTCCTATGACATTGATGGTTGGGGCATCTCTCTTGCGCATTCCTGGATGCCTAAAGTAGTTCTCTTTCATCAACCTATTGTAGATAGGCACATCTTTTATGGCTTGGAAAAGTGGTATCTTCACACATAAGTGTTTCAATTCTCCCAGGAGTTCAGTCTCTTCTGGGGTAGGCTGGATTGTCACAGATAGTCTCTCAGGAAAGGGTGGATTTGCTTTAGGTTCGCTTTCTTCTTTATCTTCCTCAACCTCCCTGGGTGGAGGCTAGCTATCTGGGAGAACTTTCCCAGATCACAAGTTGATTTCTTGAATCTCCACAACATAAGTTGGGCATGATGGTTCCCCACTATACACTTGTTGAGCCTATCTGTTGTTCAGTTTCAGATTTGGCTGGGCAAGCATTTGGGGTTGCCTTGGTGGAGAAGAAGGTAACATTTGTGGTTGGGCAGGTGGTGGAGTGTTACTGGGAAAACTAGTGTCCATTCAGAGTTGCTAGTCCCACTAAGATGGGTAGCTATCTTAGAAACAAAAAAACTAAAGTTATTTGTGTCTTCCTTTATGAGAGATAGATGAGATAGAAGTAGAGAGTACCAACCTTAGTCTTTCACTTGGCTCCTTGCTTGTTTCCTCCCTCCTTTGACAGAGCTTCGCCACTCTTTCCTCACTTGTCCCGCTTCAAATAACACCTGTAGAGTCAAAGCAGCATAATACCATCAAATCATAGAGATCTATAACCATAAACAATATAGGATCAGATGTATATTAACCATACAAATGCACACAAAGGGTAAGTAGAAGAAAGGTCCTTGGCTTTTGTCGAAGTAGGGAGCTCTGCAGCGGAACAAAAAATGAACCCTAGTTGTTCAAACGCTCCCTCCTCTCCTCTAGCCGCCGTCTAGACATGGCACGGCCCCATCGATGATGGCGTAGCAAGTTTCAGGCAAAAATTGCAGATCTACAACCTCTCTGTGGCTTCGACTGTCTTCAAGGTTCTTTCGATAGCTCCCCGCCCCCTGTGCCTCTCCGCTCAGGACTTTGGGGACGTCGGCTCTCAGCCATCTGCCGCTGCATTCGGCCACAGGTACCCCCATCAGATTGGAGACGCCCTCGTCAAGAACGAACCTGCAGAACATACATTCAATTTTCTCCAAGTAGTAGCTCTTGTAAATAATTTCTTCACCTTGGAAGGCTGCTCTCTTTTGTTTACTTCTTTTTTATCCCCCCCAAACTGCGTCTGGACGCTCTTGTGGGTGGATCGCAAAGTCAAATCTGGCGTCCCTAGGAATCCCGCCTCCTCTCCTCTCTATCCCCTGCGGCAAACGCAGGAAAAGAAGACCCTACAAAGCTCCAGCCGCCTGTTGTCTCAGATCTGCAGAGGCAAGCAGAATTCTGGTCTCTCTACCTCATTCCAGATCCTGATCAAGCTTATATCTGGCAAAACCCCGCTACAATGGGTGAGAGCATCAGATCAAGTGCAAGACCTCAAGAAAGCTCTGGAAATCAAGCTGGGGATTCCCTCTGCAGCACAGCGACTTCTCCACGAAGGTAAACAACTCGAGGATCTTTACCCCTTGTCGTTTTACAGCATTAAGAGAAATACCTCCATTGCTCTTACCCTTCGTCTAAGAGGGGGCGCTGCAGGACAGTCATCCTCAGCTGAGGCGTTTTCTTACAAGGACGCTATCCATGCGAAGCTGCCTAAGAGAACAACTCCACCTGCTCAAGTTCCCAAGCCTTTTCTGGTGGATAAACTAGAGGAAACCCCCTCCATAGAAATAATGCATCCTTCGCTGGATGAGAAAACCCAGCATTTTGCGGAACATTGCATTATCTACAGGTTTAATGGGCTATGGCCACGCACAGCAGACCTCTACCAATGGATCCACTCTAACTGGACCAACAACTGCAAGGTTTTGCTATGCTCAAAGGGATTTTTCATCGTAGTGTTTGCCTTCAATGAGGACTATCAAAAAGCCTTAACTAGTGGCCCATGGTTCTGGGGAGCAGCTGGCTTATTTCTCACTCCTTGGTTCCCAGATTTCGATCCCTCTACAGCAGTTATCACCAAACTCCCCATCTGGGTCAGACTTCCAAACCTCCCAGTGAATCTATGGCACTTTGCGGTATTCCAAGGGATTGGCAACTCTCTAGGCCGCCTTTTAGACACAGACATCTCTAGAGGGGAAAAGGGCTTATACACTTTTGCCAGGATTTGTGTAGAAATAGACATAAGCAAAGGACTCCCGGCCCAGATCAATCTCAAAATTGGAGATTTTCATTGGACCCAAACCTTGGATTACGAGAATATAGCCTTTCGTTGCCGCAACTGCCATCATACAGGTCACCTTTAGAGCTCTTGTCCCACGATGCCAGCCCAAAAGAAGAAAGCCAATACTAAGCAGAAATCCAAAAGCTGGAAGCCTCATGATCCTCCTCCCATGGACGATTTTGACTTCAGCTCCGATGAAGAGGAAGAGAATAAGGAAGGCGTGGCAGCAGCGTCGGAACTGGATCCGTCCTTGACAAGTCCAGTGGATTCGTTCATCATACCAGCCTCACAGAAAAGGAACCATGAATCCTCCACCTCGGAATCAGACAAGGAGACCTCTCCGTCGGATCATTTCAGTTTGCAAATCATGCCAAATCAGCAAAGTCCTCCTGAGTGGGTCAAAGTTGGTAAAAAGAAAGGGAAAAAATGTAGAATAGTGGATTCTGTACATGTTGGGTAGAATCCTCTGTTCAGATCCTGCTCTTTTGTTCATCTTGTTTCTTCTTGCTCAGCACTAATCTCTACTCTTTCTCTCTTAGGAGCCGAGGTGGACTACCAATCCTTTCCGGCTGCCTTTGTTCTTGCTTCTCTTGTTTGTAACCTCACATTGTACCATACGTTCTCTTAATAGATTTAGTTTTTACTGAGAAAAACCATACAAATGCACACACCAATACAAGATTCAAAAATATACAAGAATATGGAGGAAAACTCAAATAGCTTTATTAATAAAAGTAGTAGAAGAGAGGATTACAACCCAGCGGTCTAACCCAGCGCCATCCTTCCAACATGAAAGCCCTCTTCACCTCATGAAAAGCTAGATCACCCAACACTACAATGTTTCACAGAGAAACCAACAGCACTTCCTTACAAAAATACAAAATTCTACCCTTTGGATCTCTAAGATGAGGGATCCATATATAGATATTTGCAGGTGGGTGAGTTAGCTTTTGGGATTTTGATTAGTGTAATTTATCTGATAGTTCTTGGTTCCACTTGGAGATTTCATGATCTCTTACTCATCCCTGGGCGAATTCAGAGAGGCAAGTGTCAAATGAGCAGTTTGTAGAAGATTCTCTGGGTTTCCACCTAGCAAACTGCCTCTGCCATTTGTATGCTCTCGCTCATCGCACCATATAGAAGGGATTTTTAGTATGCATTGCACCCTCTATGTGTAATAGGTGAGTTGCATCGCACCCTCAGCATGGAGCAGTCTATATGGTCCAGTTTTGACCAGTTCTGAGCAGTTTTTCAGGGAGAACTTTTGGGAAATGATGTAATCAGCTAGCCTTGTTCCTTTAGGGTATGAAACAACACTTTTAGGGTCTTAGAAGCCCTTGGTTTATGGACATATGTGATTGGGGTTGCAGTGCACAAATATTTCTATAACAGTTGCCCCCTAAAGCATGAGGTCGTAAATCTTTTAATGTCGGGTGAAATGCTTTATCATGAGGATCCGAGGTTTTTCCAACTAGAAGGTGACCTGTAATAAGATACAATACAATACATTATCTTCATAATATTTTCATGATCTAGCTGAGGCATGCATTCCCATGCTTAGCTTTATAAAGTCATTTTCATGTACATAGGACAGACAATCGTCTGTGTGGTAGACTGATGATTCTGGTAGAGCCATCATCCCTTGGCTTGGATGATTATCTATGTAGCTATGATGTACATTTGATGTCTTTATTTTTCTTGAATATATCACAGCCCAGATGGATTAAACTAGATCCGAGGTCTTCAAACTTGTTCAATCTTCACCCAAAGTACAAGTCGATCCATGTGAAAAGATGTTCTGGTGTCGAACATGGAAAGACATCACCTGAATACCAGCTAATGATGTAAGATGTTAATAGGCGCGAGAGGAATCACCGATAATGATGATGACCCTCAAGGCACTGCAATACAATTCACATAGTGTGAATACATGAGTTGACGTCAAACACCACGTAAAATCTTTCGGTCGAAGGCCATTGATGTAAACCTGTCGCCGGAAGTGAGAAACTTACCATTGAGGCATGCAAGCTTCAAAGTACTGAAAGGGTTGTTCCTAAGTTGACTTCTTGGATAATGAGTTGATGTCGACAAGAAGTGACTCGTCGTAGGAGGGCCTTAATGAATCCCACATCTACAACACGGAATGGAGCAAATGATTTTCTAGAGGTGAAAATGATCTGATGATACAAGGTTCAGGGTGGCGGTCATGAAAGAATGGAGCATAAAGGTATTGCAGCAGATGAAGCATTAGCTGGGTTGGTGAATTCTTTGAGCGACTTCTCTTGAACATATCAGCGACATTGAAATGGATTGGTAGCGTTAACCTCAAAAATGGATGGTACGGAGGACCAATGGTGATATGACTGGTGAATGGAATAACCCAACCCAACTCAATCATGGTGATAGAGTGAAAGTGTCATGTTCAAGAGCAACCTGCTGCCAATAAAGTTCTTCAAGTTTTCTTCCCAATTTTTCCCCAGTCATTTCTAACTAGTACCTCTTTATTTTTCTCAAGCTTGAGGAGGATAACATATGCTTGTTCTATAATTTTCCCTTCAGGCAAACCTGTCGCTATGTTTTAGCGAGCCTAGCGATAGTGAAACTCGCTCTTGTCTGTAATAGACAAGTTTTTCGATATTGTTTTAACGATTTTAACGACAAAGATGACCCATTCCTTTTTAGTTTTAGAGAGTCTGAAAAGAAACGAAAACGAAACTCCAGTAATCCTTTTTCATTGTATCATCCCTTAAGTTCGAAAAATTATAAAATAATATGAAAGGGATGACTTCTCTGATCACTTTAACGAGCCGAAAAAGACATGTGCTTGATCTTTTTGTGTAATGATCCCTCAGGTCAAAAAAGATTAAAATATAGAGGAGGGATGGCACTTCCAATCAGTTTAACGAACTAGAGAGGCTAATTGCTCGGCAATCTTTTTATATTTTACGATCTAAAAAGAGCTTAAAAGAGACTCGTCTTTAAGGATGTTGGGTTGTGTTATATTCTTTCCACGACTAACCTACGTAGTGAACCAGGGGGTCAGAGGGGGGGCAGA
>APFE031321013.1:35741-63711 GCA_000404065.3 Pinus taeda | reverse complement strand
AACAAGGTCAACTGATTACATCATCTCCCAGAAGTTCTCCACAGAAAACTGCTCAGAAATGGTCAAAACTGGACCATATTGAATGCCCAGTGCAGAGGGTTTGATGCATATCACCTTCCCAGTGTAAAGGGTGCGATGCATACTAGATGGCCCCTCTATAGGGTGTGATGGGCGAGAATGGACAAATGGCAGAGACAGTTTGCGAGGCAGAAGATCATAGAATCTTCTAGAAACTTCCCCTCTGACACTTGCCTCTCTAATTTCGACCAGGGATGAGTAAGAGATCATCAATCTCCAAGTGGAATCAAGAAATATCAAAGATAGGACACTAATCAAAATCCCAGAAGCTGACTCACCCCCCTACAATCATCTATATATGGATCCCTCATCACAGAGATCCAAGGGCTAAAATCTTGTATCTTGTAGAGAAGTGTTGTTGGTTTTCTGGTATAACATCATAGTGTTGGGTGATCTAAGCTTTACTTTAGGTGAAGAAGGGATTTCTTGTTGGAGGATGATGCTGGGTCAGAACAATTGGTTGTAATCCTCTTGCTATTCTTGATATTAATAAATCTATTCAAGTTTTCCTCCACATTCGTGTATGTTTGATTGTATATGCATTTGTGTTGTTAATACATATCTGGTCCTATGTTGCTTATGAATATAGATCTCTGTTCTTCAATAGTATTATGTTGCTTTGATTCCACAGGTGCTCTCTGAAGTTGTGTAGACAAAGAAGGAGTGGCAAAGATCTATCGAGAAAGAGAGGAACCGAGCAAGGAACCAAGCGCAAGACAAAGGTTGGTGTCTTCTGTTCCCCTCTTGTCTATTTTTCATAAAGGAAAACCAAAGTAGTTTTAACTTGTTTGTTTCTAAGATAGCTGCCAGTCTTAGTGAGAATAGCAGCTCTAAGTGGACACTATTCCCGGTAAAAAATTCCAGCTTGACCCGAATTTTGTTGTGAACTCTCATATGGTTTCTCTCCCAGAGGGAACAATGAAAAGGCATACTGCCCCCCATATGGTGGCAATCCAGTGTTCAAAGAGTAAAAAGGTCTTGGAAGACTGGACTGCCCAAATTGATGTTGTTGTGAAGGATCAATTTGCTGAGACTCAACATAAGATATTCCAGATAGGATTCCGGATGAACAAACAGGAATAGGCCATGTTGTCGAAAAAAATCCCTGGGTGGCCTCCATCTAGTGGTTGAGAGTTAGTTGGGACAGATGGTATACCGGCGAACATTGTCAGAGTAGTAGCAGGAAGTTCTACTACTATTGTATCAGATGACACAGTCCTAGATGTCGATGGTTGTTCAGACATATCGAGTCTATCCAAAATATTTCTCAGCGATTCTACAGGAACTTGCGATGAAGGGTGACTAACTTCTGTAGTAGAAGGATATAGGTGGATCCCAGTTCCAAAATGCAATGGGGTACTGGATGGAAGATCCTCCACATCTCTTCTATAACAATCAATCCAGGTGGAAGAGGCAGACTGTCAGGTCCGTAAAATAATTTTGGTGGCGAAGAAGGTATAGACTTTGCAATGACAGATGTTAGAGGGGTGACACCTTCCGAATCAGCCCTAGATGGAGCTGGTTCAGGAATAAAAGTGTTTGTCATTACACTAGGATCAGTTCTAGTGTCCTCTTGTAACTGCGGAACTTCTTTTGTAGAGGCAGGGATACCATAAATAGTTGGAGTAACTGGAGTCTCTGGGGATGTTGAAACACAAGTTTCAAATAAACCAAGATATTTTGACCCAGTTAAATGAGATTTCTTGGCCCGGAATGGTTTCGTTTCCAGAGTCAAAGATGGTTGAATCGCTAGTCTCTGCGAATGACGGGGTTTTGATTGAATTTCTTCCACGATTGCGGATTACTTGATCAACTCAAAATAAAAAGGGGAAAATGTTATTATGAATTAAATGAATTTTATGATGCTTTGACACAACTTTCTTTTTCAATTTTAAAGAGTCGAGAAAAAGCTAAAGATGACTCTAGTCGCCTTCAATTTTTAATGAGCCTGAATTGACAAGTGCTCAGATGGACCTTTTCTTTAAGGAGTCTGAAAAGGAATGAAAGTGACTACTCTGGAAATCTAGACAGAGGGATTACCAAACCAATCACAAAACTGCAGAATACTTTTTATGTATGACAGTCAATCTTCCCGAATGTTGTGTTCAGTGCATTGTGATCGATAGGGCAGCAGACACGGCTTCCTAAGGATAAAGGATATAGCCTATTGTGGTCTCGCAATATATACTTGACGGTACGTGGGAGCACAAGTCCGTACTGGAACTTTTCGTATCAAGGAGTAGGAATCACCCAACCTACAATGAAAAACGATAGTTACTAGGCTTTACGATGCCGGAATACGTTTCTAGCCTAGACTTCTAGATGTTGTGCGTTAGGTTCCAACGCATTTTTATGTTCATTGAGGTTTATTTTACAGTTGATCTTTCTTAAGAAGTTTTCCTTTAAGGTTCACCGCATGATGTAGATATGCAATTCCTAAATATGCAATCTAAGATGATAAACAATCGTTTATTTTCTTTTTGCAATGAAAATCCTAGCTACTAAGGAAAGAGAAATAAAATTCTTTCAACATAGAGCAGAGAGCACATTCTATGATGCACTATCCTACATCAATTTCCGCATGCAGTCTAAATGCAAATGCACATGCATGTATTTGTTTTCGGTTTCCTTAATGTGAGAATGACAAAAAGAAAACTAAGTATAGATTTGAACTATCTTTTCTCGAAGCGACACTTTAGCAATTTCTTCTTCAAAAAACGAAAGGAAGACTAAGACGACACTTTCAATTTCAACTTGAAAACTAATTTTGACACTTCAAAGAATTGATGATTCGAATCAAATACAATAGCAAAAGCGTAATTGACTATCTAAAAGAGGAAGACTTTACGACACTCTTTTCTTTGACTGAAAACGACACTTGTGACACTTTCAATTCAAAAGACAACAGTTCGATTAAGCTACTTTTTGCAAAGGAGGACTGTAAATGATGAAAAATACGTAAAAGAAAAATTCACAATTCCTTATCAATGGAGGCTGAATAATGCAAAGGAATAAGGTTTCAACAATGATATACTGATCATAGACAGCAAAAGTCCTTAATAGAGCTGAAAATAATGAAGAAAAACCAAAATCTGGAGGCAAAAATAGTCCCATTCAATCATCACACCTGTAACATAGGGAAACAAGGATGCATCTCACCTACAACACATGGGAGGTGTGATGCATCCAGGTTGCCAATGAGAGACAATGCGATGGTCTAGGGACGAGACTGAGCTTGGTTTTCACTCAGTTTGCAGCTAAGTTCAAGGATTTAGGCTGAGCTAATGATAGGCAGTAAACACAAAGTATAGGGGCTGATCTAATGAGGTTATTTGAGCTACCACCAGGGCACTTAGGATGTTTTCAAGTTAGATGTTCAGTTCATAAACTAACCCGTAGATTGACTAAAGCAGTGTTCATCTACTTTGCAGTTGCATAGAAAAAGCAGTTCGAAGGCTAGCTGACTTAACTTCAGGCTCTGTCTGTAGTTTATAAAGCAAACAACAGTAACTAAGAATCAAACCATTTGATGCCCAGTGGATTTGCCATTTTGTTATCGGGAAAACTAGCGTCCATTTAGAGGTACTAGTCCCACTAAGATAGGTAGCTATCTTAGAAACAAACTAACTAAAGTTACTTGTGTCTTCCTTTATGAGAGATAAATGAGAGAGAAGCAGAGAGTACCAACCTTAGTCTTTTGCTTGGCTCCTTGCTTGTTTCCTCCCTCCTTTGACAGAGCTTCGCCACTCTTTCCTCACTTGTCCCGCTTCAAAGAACACCTGTAGAGTCAAAGCAGCATAATACCATCAAAGCATAGAGATCTATAACCATAAACAATATAGGATCAGATGTTTATTAACCATACAAATGCATACACCAATACAAGATTCAAAAATATACAAGAATATGGAGGAAAACTCAAATAGCTTTATTGATAAAAGTAGTAGAAGAGACGATTACAAACCAGCCATCTAACCCAGCGCCATCCTCCCAACATGAAAGCCCTCTTCACCTCATGAAAAACTAGATCACCCAACACTACAATGTTTCACAGAGAAACCAACAGCACTTCCTTACAAAAATACAAAATTCCAGCCTTTGGATCTCTAAGATGAGGGATCCATATATAGATATTTGCAGGTGGGTGAGTCAGCTTCTGGGATTTTGATTAGTGTCATTTCTCTAATAGTTCTTGGTTCCACTTGGAGATTTCATGATCTCGTACTCATCCCTGGGCGAATTCAAAGAGGCAAGTTTCAAATGAGATGTTTGTAGAAGATTCTCTGGGTTTCCACCTAGCAAACTGCCTCTACCATTTTTCTGCTCTCGCTCATCACACCCTACACAAGGGATTTTTAGTATGCATCGCACCCTCTATGTGTAACATGTGAGATGCATCGCACCCTCACCATGGAGCAGTCTATATGGTCCAATTTTGACCAATTCTGAGCAGGTTTTCAGGGAGAACATCTAGGAAATGATGTAATCAGCTGACCTTGTTCCTTTAGGGCATGAAACAACACTTTTAGGGTCTTAGAAGCCCTTGGTTTATGGACATATGTGATTAGGGTTGCACTGCTCAAATATATCTATAACATGGAGGCAAAAGAGTGGGAGGAGAATTGTATTGGGGCCTCCACCCCTGATGAGATGCATTCCACTAAGGCTGCGGCTGAGCATAGGGTTGAAATGAATCAGTGGCTGGTTGGGCATGATATTGAGATGTGAAGGACCAAGGAGGGGATGTGGACCAGGAAGGATGAGCAGGGGGGCCCTAAGAAGGTGTGACTTGGTTGGGGTGGTAGTATGCCTAAGATGTCCCTTGCATCCCCTGTTGGTATGGTCTAGGTCCATGCGACCTCCTTTAGTTTATGTAATAGATCTGTTCAGTGGCTCCTTCGGCCCCTTGGTATACAGCTTTAAGATCGGGCAAGGAAGGGCACTTATCTATAGAATTATTTTCTTCACAAACTAAACAGACCTCTATAGAGTTCAATGGGCATTCATTCCTAGGATGTCTCCTGGTGCATCTAGGGAAAAAAATGGCCAAAACCCTCTCTGCTTCCTCTTGTTTTCTTTTGATATGTAAGGTATCCATTTGCATGGCAAGAGTCTGCAGCATCTCACTCTTTAAGTCTTCCAGCATGTCCCAAATTTCACCTTTAATGGATGATTGGAAGAACAGGCACTGGCTATGGGTTGACTCCCCCTTCCTTTCTTTCTGGCTGCTCTAGAATGGTTTCTAAAAATAGTCTTTATGTCCTCATAGGATAGTTGGTAGATGTCTCCCCTGGACAGTAGATGGAGGGTGTCTAAAATGTCTTCCCGAATTCCCCTGAACAGGACCAACTTCAGAGGTTCAGGGTCAAGTATACACCCAACCCTTTTGTAATTAGGTTGGAACCTCTCTTCATACTCTTCTAAGGACTCATCACTTCCCATGGTCATTCGAAAGATTTCTTCTTTAGTATATTTTGACCTACAATATTCTCGATACTTGTTGTTAAAGGCTTGCTGCATCTGAGCCCAGGTTGTGATGCTATTGCTAGGTAATCCCATGAACCAGCACAGTGCTGCATCCTTGAGAGTAGAAGGGAACAGTTTCAACTTCTGCTCGTCTTCTACATAGTCATAAGTTCGACAGATGACAACAAACTCAAACAAGAAGGTGTAAGGATCTTCTGTAGTCAGACCATGGAAATGAGGTAGGGCTGAAGGGCTTATATTCTTCATTTTGGTGACCCCATTGGTCTCTCGAATGGGAAAGGTACCCTCTATTCTCTCTCCATTCCCCCTAGCATTTTTGTTTTCAGCCATTGGCTCCAGAGGAATGTTTTCTTCTTCTTCTTCCCCTATAGGTTCTTCAAATACGTCTGGCTATTCATCTAAGGCTTCTTCTTGATCGCAGCCACTGAAGAAGAGAGAAGGTTCGCTGTGTGAAGCATTGGCGGCGTTAGGCATAAATTTTCCTGAGTTATCTCTATTCCTATGAGGCATGAAAGGAAATCTTTTTGGTTGGTTTTTTTTCTTTTCCCCACATTGATAGTACGTGCAGAAACTGAAATTGATAAAAACAAATTGCAACTAGCTGAAATGAACTTGTTGAATGGAAATTTGCAGAATTGAAAAGGACAACAAGGAAATGCATGAAATAAAAGAAATGACTAGTCTACTTTTTTCGAAATGAAATTTGCAGAATTGGAAAGGAAAGCAAAGAAACGCAGAACTAGAAGAAAAGAAATGACTAGTCTACTTTTGTCGAAATGAACTATTAGTAGAATTGCAATAGGAAATAGAAGAAAGAAGTAATCACAGAATACTATGACGCTTCCCCGGCAACGACGCCAAAAAGTGGTGAGCACCAGTATTGCAACAAGAATGTTGCAACTCCTAGGCTGCCAACTTTACTTTTATCAACCCGATAGTTCATAACAAACTTGGAAGCGTCGGTGTTGTATGCACAAGTACTAGTTCTCACTGTAGGTTGTCACTTGGTCAGCTGGCGCAAGATCACTAGGAGCTCGAGCCAACTTCTATAGATCTCAGAAAAAGCTCTATGTGTGATGAAAGAAAGAAATATTACTCTACAGAAACTATTCTAATTTTAGAAAGGAAAAAGATTGTAATGTAAAGCAAGACCTAGTAAACCCTAAACAACAAGCTAATCCTACTTTTGCCAAAAACACTATGAAAACCATGAAAGAAATGCCATTACCTACTCAAGAAAGAAAAAAACATCTAAGCCTACTATTTCTGGAATTAATAAGAAAAAAACATATTTTTGGATTTTTATGTGTTTTTATGTGAATTTGACATGCATCTAATTTATTGTGTGTGAGTGTGGCATCAAACAAGCAGCATTAAAGGGCAGTTTTGGAGCTTGGGAGGATGTAAGATGGTGCGGATAGGTCCTAGGAGGTCTTAGGTGGCCTTCTGGAGGCTTTTCCAAAACTCAGCCTTCCAAAGAAATCCTACGGGAAAAACTACAAGAGGACACAGGGAAACTATAGGAGGAAAACAGGGAAACTACAGGAGGAGGCCGAGAGAAATTTCTGCTATTTTGAGGGTTTGAGAGTGGGTGGAAAAGGTGGATGAAGGTTGGAATGAGGTGTTAGGGCACCTAAGGTCTACCATAAATCACCAAGAAAGAGAAAGATGTTTGAGTTTGCTCAAGGAGAGAGGAAGAAGTTTTATGAAAACAAATGAAGGAAACTAGGGAAGAATTGAGGTGAGGTTTAGGAGACCTGTAGGGTATGGATTAGATGGAGGGTGTGTTTGCTGATAAGCTGGCTTACTACTGGAAGATATTTGCTGCATAGAAACTGACATTCCACTAAGAAAATCAAGCAACCAATGAAATGAGCACATCTAGGAAAAACAAAGTTTTGCATTAAAATGGTCTAAACTATGATCTATGAAAGAAATGTTGAGAAATGCTGCAATAAAGGAAAGTATGAAAGAGGACTATTGAAAATTAGAAAGTGAACATGATAAAGGAGATCTACAGAAAAGAAAAACTGGACTATCAACCTACTAAAGCGTTGTAAACACTAGAAGTCCTACGAATGAGGAAAAATCTATGTTTTTGGGGCAGAAAGAGAGACTTTGCCTCAAATCATGGTCCCAAAGGGAGGAAGAGAGGCCAAGGCACTATTGCTAGCCTTTTGAATATTTTTGGATTGCTGCTTAACCTGCTATAGAAAGCACAAATGGAAGCAAACTACTAAATCATCAAAAGCAACCTATTCTTAACCATAAAAGAAATACATCTAACAGCAAATTAATCTACGAACTAAAGTAAAGCATACAAGTACAAGTAAATAGAAGCTTGGCTACTTGGATTGGGCCCTAAACCAAGAGCTTCAGCCCTCTGAGTTAACTCAGTGCTAGCTCAAAAAGGATTCCATCTTCATTATAAAAAAAATAGCAAGTTTACATGAAACCGTCACAAAATAATAAGCTCGAAACTTGAGCAGAGTTTACATAAGAAAAAATCCGACCCTAGTGAGGCCCTAGGCCTCTCTACTTATAAATCTAAAGCTACCAACTGCTTCCTTAAAATTAGGGAGGCTTGGCTTCCAAAACTTGAGATAAATATCAATCATCCTCCACTTCCTCAACTGCCTTCTAGTGCATGATTCGGGTGCTTGTACTCCGAGCTGAATGAAGGGGAATTCGAAGTGAGGAGTAATAAATGAGGGGGATTCCCTCCTATAAGTCCTCTCCTTTGTCTACTTTGAGTTATTGTTGCCATTTGACCACTGGATCCTTGACTTTGACCTTGAAATCCATCAATAATCTGCATTAAATACATGTTAGAACACATGGCATCATAACTAACTCAACTCACTCTATAAGGATAGATATAATCATAAAATCATACAATAAGCTAAGAGAATGGTTGATTTAACTAGGTTAGCAGGTAAAATGAGCCCATATAATTACCCATTTATGAGGCTCATCAATTTCACAATTTAGTGACCAGTTGGTCAAAATCCAATGAAGAAGTTCCATAGGTTTTGGCCAAAAACAATTAAAATGACAAATAATAGCTTGTGATTCGAAAGTGGCATAGTGCACATCTGCTTTTGTATCATCTATATTAAGTTCTGGTATTGAGTTCAGTAGCTCCACGATGTATGGGCTAGAGGATGAACCCTCCTATTTTTTTGGTTATGTCATTGTTCTTTTCCCTTGTAGTATATTCTTAAAAGAGGGACCTTCATTCATTTGGTTCCTATTGACTTTTGAGTTTTTCAAAGTTGTGCTCTTGAAGCCCTTACCAACATTGAAAGGTTTTTTGGCAGACCCTACCCCCCCCCCCTATTACACGGCTTTTTGTTACTGTCCATGTACTCCCCATTCCATGATCCTGCAGGACCTCTACAATGGACCCTACATGCTTCCCCTTCATGAATAAGCTCCCATTGTGTCCCTCTTCAGGAGCAGAACAATCCCCTTTTGCATAATTTCCCAAAATTATTTTGTTTTTCCCAGTTTACAGGACCGGCGCTAATGAGCTGTGTCTTCCTCGCGTCGATATGAAGGGATTATAGCTGTCCCTAGAACCAATCGAAGCGACTAAGCCTTGTTCTAGTCACACCGATCCTATTTTGGAAATTGTTTTAAATAAGGAGCCGAAGCTTCCAGCTCTAGAAGCTTCGTAAAAAAAATTCTAGTAAATGGTTAGGCTAGATGGAGTCGAGGAGATAAGTTTGGGCTCCTTTCCCCTATTAGGATGGAACTATATCAAGAGATAAGACCTTATCCCATGAGAAGGGGAACCATCTCCCTTCCATCCATGCTATATAAACCTCCCTTTTTTCCAAGCACAGGCTAGTGTTGGTGTGCTAGTTCTAATTAGGCTCTAGTTGAAGTTTTGATTGTGGAGTAATTAGCAAGGTATTCATAGTTGTAGATCTCTAGTTCTTTGTGAGGGAGAAGTGTGAATTTGTTTTAGTGTGAAGACTAAAAACTACTATTGTTGAGGCCATCATGGAATGCTAACGGAAATGTGTGGGAACCCGGATTTGTCGGAGGAGAACAACAACATTAAGACAACGGTTGTAATCTCTTCTTGATTTAATATATATGCAACTGTTGATTGATTTCCTACATAATATGTCATCTCACATGTTTATGGATTGATGTTTCTTGACCTATTAAGTAGGTTGAATACATTTTGTCTATTATCACGATTGTTGTTTTCTATTTTTTACTTGTTTCAGGTGCTCGAATAAGGAAACGAGAGATAGCTGGAGCGAGGAAACAAGTTCATTTCCAAATGGGATAACCGTACTAAGAGGTAGGCCCTCTTAATTAGTTCTAACCTAAGGAAATCTTCCATAGAATGTCTAGTTTGTGGATAGACTCGCTCTCGGGCTAGAGGAATTGTTTGTGCCTGCACTTAGAATTTTACTTCACCACAAATTGGCGACTCTGCTAGGGAACCAATCCTTTTGTTTTCTTGCTTGGAATTTCACGGTTTTGTGTGAACTTTTCTAGTTTCACCATTTCCCTTTAGTTCTATCTACTTTGCTTTGCTTACTGCTCTGGGTCTAAAATGCACATTAGCAAGTCTTGTCTCAACTTTTGAATTTTTTTATTTTTTTTCTTTGCATCCTCGCTCAGCATGCTTATTTTGCTGACATTCATGTCAATCAGTGCGATATGCTCAAAAATAGTTGTGCCAACCCTCTTCTGGCGCTTGTTGTCAGTTAGACAGTTGCACCAATGCCTATAAGTGAATATTAGGGTTCACCCCAGATCTTGGCTAGTGTGCCTTTTTCTCTTTATTTCTACCTTGTAAGGTGTTTAGACCATCCTATCCCTTACTGGAAAGCTGCATTTCGCTTGGTTTATTTTATTGTTGGCTTTCCTTCTTCTTGCTTAATTTCTTCGGTCCCTGGATGGTTTGTGGCACTAGGGAATCTAGGTTGTCATCCATTCACCTGATTGTGACCTCAGTGAGTCAAGTGATTGGTGCATTTACTCCTTTCATTTCATTTATAGTCCTCTTATCGCTTTGGGTCTCCATTACACAAGTTTGAAAAGTTTCGTTTGCTTGACTAAACGTCTCTTTTCTGGTATATATCACATTGTTTGTCTTCTTTTTGGTAAAATCATCGCGTCATTGGTTTGAAAGAGATTCTCTTTTTGTGTTTTTTCATTTGCTTGAGAATAAATTGTCTCGAAACCTTTACATTGAAGTGTTTTATGAGAAATTCATTTTGTCATTTCATGAAAAGTATAAAATTCTAGTTTTCTGCATCAATATGTTACTATACTTAGCATCAGTAAAGACTAGGATTGCATTTTCATTTGAAAAGAAAAAGAATTCTCTTTATTTCTGAAAGGATTGTTTGGAGTGTACTTGCTAGGCGACTAGGAATTGGAATGAATTTTTCATTAGTTTATTTTCTCGAAAAGTGAAGTAGTGAAAAATCATTTTTCTTTCAGTTGCTTGGTTGTTTGCATTTTATTGTGTTTTCTACCCTCTCTAGTGTAGACAATTCATCGAATTGAAAGGGTATTGTCTCATTTAGCTGCATTTAGGACTTTTTGAGTCACATTGCTAAGGCTTGAAAACCGAGAAATAATTCAAGATAAACTTTAAAATGAACTCAATTAACCTAAAGCGCATTTGAAAAATAACGATCACATCTAGAAGGTCTAGGATAGAGATGTGTTCCAACATCTTTAAACCTAGCAACTGTCATTAGCTTTGGCATTAGATAGCTCTAGTACAGACTTGTGTTCCCTATACCATCGAGTATATAAAGGGAGACCCCTCTAGGCTGCAATCCTTTATCCATAGGAAGCCAAGTCTGTCGCCTTGTAAACATGATACATCGAACATAGCATTCAAGGATATTTCCTACCCGTACTTCTTGGTTCTCCAGGAGGTATTCTGCAGTTCACGGTTGCCTGGTAATCCTTCTTACCTAGATCATCCGGAGTAGTCATTTGATCTTTTTGAATCATTAAACTTAAAATATTATCTGAGCGCTTGTCCTTTCGAGCTCATTTCCAATCGAAAGTGATAAAGTCATATTTTCTTCTTTCTCAACTCTTGAAACATGAAAGAGCACCACTTTATTCATGTGTCTTGAAAAATTGTTGCCCACGATCTTATAACATCTTGTTGGTATTTTCTAGACCAAATCATGAGTTGTCCTTAAAGTCCATTTTAAATCCTTAAAATTTATCTCTCTTTTCCTGTTAACTAAGACAAGGTCATCTTGGCTAAACCATCTAGTTCACCTAGATCCTCTTCCTCTCCTCCGTCTAAAATATTGTCTGAGGAGACTTTTCCTAAATTACCAGAGTCACTCGAGGACCAAGGTGTTGAACTCAAAATTGTTCTGATCATTCAACCTTTGTCATCTCACCCTCCACCTACTTCAGATATTGGGTCACCTTCTGATATTGGTCTGGAATCTCCGAACAATCTTATCCAGACTCTTGAGAGTTTGTCGACTACTGAAGGTCTGATTGGACTGGTTATATATCCTTTGAACCCTTTATTCGACCTTGTTGTGATATCACCACAGCATCCGTACAGTCCGTATGATCAGCCAGGTGTTCCTTTGGAATTATCCCCTCGTACATCTTCGTTCATTTGTCGTCGCTTGTTCCCAGCTATGGAACCCGAAGGCGAAGCTCCAGTTACCTCTCGAGATCAACCATAAGTTTCTACTCCACACACTGTCGATGAGGAAGAGCATTAATTTCCTCTTGAAGGTTTGCCCTATACGGGGAAAATCCCTATCAGTGTGTATCGAGATTTTCCACCTAATTATGTGACTTTAGCACAGTTCGTCTCAGGTACACCTAGTGCCTCATCACTTATTTTTGGGCGTTTGGTGCCTTGCATACTACAAGTCCTTTCATTCAGAACCCAATCTCCCAACAAGCGATGATTTCTGTAGTTACCTCAGTCCTGGTGCAACCCACCATTCCGAACCCTCTTATCTCTTATGTCCAAGTCACCTGTTCAGTTCAACCTGCAATCTTGAGGCACGTTGTTGTTAGTTCTTCAACCCCTCCAGTAAGTGGACAATTTGTACCACTTCCTGGGGGTAGACTCTGAGTGTTTCTATGATGTCAAGCACAACCAATGTGAGTAGCTCACAGGCTCACATGGTTGGGATGAACCAGCGTTTTTATGGTGTTATCCAAAACTGTAGAAAATTTGTGATAGGTTAACCCAATAATGCAATGTAAATCAAAGCAAAATGTTATAACCTACTTCTACTATCAATTTGCAGAAGCTTAAAGATTGAGTTGAACAATATAACTAGAAGAAGAAGAATCAATGGCACAATACACATGAAAATACCTTGGGGAAAGTCTCAGATAAAAACCCCACACTATTGTATTACCATACATGGTGGAAATACATAGGAATTATACAAAGCCTTAGCTCTCACAGCTAGCCAACTCTCAGTAACAATCCTCACAGATGCTCATAGGAAATCTTGGCTTCTCTCTAGCCTTCCTCTCTACCCTCCAAGCTCCTATTTCCTTGCGTTGTTCCTTGTGGATGATTAGCCTATTACCAAGTGGAAAAACAAGCCTTCATAACTATACAATCCTCAAGGATAAATCCTTGACTGCATGCATGAGTTTTCTCCATGAGAAAACACATGCAACTGATAGTACACTTTCCCTAAACATTAATCTCAACTGGGTCTTTCTCATAATAGACATGCATGATTTTTTGATGAGGGAATCTTCAGTTAACTGGAGTAGCACTAGTTGAGTGTATTAATTCATCAACTGACTGTTAACTCACTATTAGTTCCTCAAACAGTTTGGAACTAATTTAACTGGACTTAACTCGGTAAATTGAGATAACTAATTACAACTCAAATATAACTCAATATTATCTCATTAATTTAAGGGATAACTCTTGCATGACTTTAGAAAGACTTCTAACTCGAATTTATCCAAATACTTAATTTAAAATGAATTAATTAATTATTTCCAGGTAGCTGTTAAGACTAAATTCGATTTTAATTCACAATTTAATTCAAGGACAAATTAAATTGGAATATTCTTGTCCAGTACCACATGTGACTCACGATAGAAGGCCTCAAAACCCTCCTAGACAAGAATATTCCTGAGAAGATTGAGCTCAGGAATATTGCTAAGAAGATCGAGCTCCCTCGAAGTACTTACCATGACTTCAACTCTTTAGACATGGCTTTCCTCGTGCATTTCCAGTTGTCAGTTCGCTATGAAACTGCCACCTATTTTCTTACATCTCTCAAGCAAGATACTGTGATGCACATTTCCAATCACATCCATGAATGGAGACGTAGACGTCACTTGATCAAATTCAAGATTTTTGATCAGTTTCTAACCGAATGGTTCACCAAGTCATTAGTCGCTCCAATTTCTGACGATATAGCTATGGGTGGATGCATTACTGAAGAAAAATCCATTTCTCGTGACCAGTACTTAGATCTTGTTTATTCTCAGTGTGGCACTTTGTATGAGTTATTACTTGATGCTCCGTGGCCATCATCTGATCCAACGGCATCGAAGTCATAGGCTACACCTCATGTTGATAGAGTAATTGGTTAAGTGTTCCAGACCCCTCCGAAATCTCCTTCCAAATAGAAGTCGGTCTCAAACACTGCTTCCAATAGTCCTTCTCAGAATCCACCTAGCCCCGGTAAAACCTTAGAGGTCCACAATGTTTAGTCTACCACAGTGGACAAATCCTCGAAAGGTAAGAAGAAAGGAAAAGGCAAGGGTAAAGCCGATGCCCCAAAACAGGGTCCTCCTAAGTCTTCTGCTAGTGATTCTTCACAACGGAAACCTAAGTATCTGTGCCTCATTTATCAAGAGGATCACTATACTAAGGATTGTCTCCAACAGTCTAAAGTTAGTCATTTTCTCAAAGGGACCCCCGCTATCCTAAAAGAGTTGTTTCCATCTCAATAGACTCAAATGGTAGATCAGCCTCAATCGTCTGCTTCCTCAGGATCTCAACTGTTCATGATGGGTATGCCTATTAATGTGGCTACTAGATCAAAAGATTACCAAACTCCTACTTCGACATCCGGGAAAGAGAAAGAGGCCACCTCTTCTTCTTCTGCCCTGAGTTCTGGCCCTCTTCATATCGAGCGCCCTAACCCTGATTCCGCCATTCGACCACCTTCTCAAGGTGTGCTAAGGAAGTCCTCGTACAACCCAACACTCGAGCTGCTTAGCACTATAATATTGTTAAGGATTTGGCTCAGGCACCATCAACTATGTCTGCTCTCAAGGTACTCCAAAGGTTTCTATCTCAACGAAAATCATTGTTTTCAGCTATTGGCGGTATTGATCCTACCAATTCCAATCTAATATGTTTTGATCTAGAGAACCACATTCCATGACAGCCTCATCAGATTGTCTTTCTCATTCAGGTAATCATCAATTAGAAAACCATTCATAGGACCATCATCGATGAAGGTGCTTCTACCTAAATCATGTCAGTCACTTGCTGGAAGGCAATTGGCTCTCCTACTTTGAACCAATCCCATAACACTTTGGAATCTTTCGATAGGCATGATTCGTGACCATTTGGTGTCTCACCTAACCTTGCCATTACTTTGGAGGGCAAGACAGTACATGTCGAGGTGGAGATTGTTCACGCTAATCTCAATTATAATATTCTACTCGGATAGAGTTGGACTCATGCCATGCATGTTGTAGCCTCCTCCCTGTTCCGCATGATTTATTTTCCCCATCAAGGGAAGATCGTCATAGTGGACCAATTGTCTTTCTTTGCCTCTTCCTCCTCAGATGGAAATGTTCCGTATGTCAAGCACATTGGTGCTCATTATGAGAGTGGGGGGGCAGGACTTAGTCCTACTGAAATCAATTATTTGGAAATTGTTTCGGCCTCAAGTTTTATATCCTCTGATTTTCCTGTGTCGAGGAAAACTCTGGTGTTCATCTGTGTTGATTGATTACTAGAGCCCAAGCATTGACTCTCTCAAAAAGTATTATGCTTAGGTCATATTGCATGGTTACCTATGTACATTAGTGTGCCACTCATTTTTTTATAGTGTTGTTTGGTGTGTTAGTTTTCAAACAACTTTCTTGTTTACTATGTTTTTTCCCTACTTTACAGATGTCTGTGATTCCTCACATCAGTTTCACTGATGGTGCTTGTCGTAGTACCCGAAATCTATCCTCCATGGCATGGGCCATTATGACCCTCATGGTGAGTTTATTGATATTCAAGGTGTCTTTTTAGGTCATACAACTAATAAAATTTTTGAATACACCGCAGTTATCGAATTATTGTCAGAGGTCATTACTCTTGACATTCAAGAATTGGTTGTCAACCTAGATTCACAGCTTGTTGTCCTTCAACTTAACGGGAAATATTCTGTCAGAAACCCTCAAATATTGAGAATGTATCTATGTATTCGTATACTGGAAAGAAATATTGATTACATTACATATCATCATATTCGTAGACACATGAATACATTGGCAGATGCATTAGTTAATTATGTGTTGGATAGACATTTACAAAACATGTGAAAAACTAAAAAAAATCATTTGTACCATAGTAAGCAAGAATATATATATATATATATATGGTGATAATGTTTGATACATCAAAACACCAAAAAATAATATGTGTGTTCAAATAACATCTTCAGCTCACAGGCCTCATATATCCATGGCACGCAGGCCTCAAAAATGAAAATGCTTGACTTAGGAACTAATCAGCATGGTGATCATGGTAACATGAAACTGCTCATTCTACATGAGTTAGCAATTAGCAGATCCAATTCAAAACTCCCACCATATGCCTCTGTTACTAGCGTGGGATGTCTCCTACCCGGGCATACTCTGGGATAGCATGAGTCAACCCCTCAAGGTTCCTTGTTGTTGCTTCCTTCCTAATAAGGAGTGACATCAAACTGGCGAGTGACACACCTAGCTATCGAGGACATCCCGGCAGGACACTCTGGTCCAATATGTGCATTGATAAAACTGAATGTTATAAACACATATATATCAAAAAACAATTAAAAATAAAAAATTTTATTTTTTATCTTCATCATCGAAATCCTCCCTATCTGGAACCAGCATATTTGCATCTCTGCGGAAGTCAGTACCACTGTATGGCCAATCCTCCACTACAATCAGCTATCGTCATAGCCATGAGAAGAAGGTGGGCTTGTAGGACATATGTTGGCCCCCCGTAATCCTAGGCATCAAATGACTCCAACAGATCATTCGTGGGTCTCGTGGCATCAGTGAATCTATCTCAATCAGTTGGTACTAGAACAACAAACACGCTCCAAGAATAAGGTCACTAGCACAGATCGGAAGCAAATTTACTTCAGATTCCCCGCCTTAGCTTTTGACAACTGGCGTTTCATGTTGATCTTCATGGCTTCCACCCAATTGAAGATCGTCGTTGTTGTACAATCAATATCATATAGAAATTTTGACTTGTTAGTTTTGTGCTCTGCTTGGGACCTAGCCACTCTATTGATAGTCAATAGAATCACTCTTAGTGTAAGATCTCACACAATGGCAATCTCAATCTTGCCACTCTAGGATTTGAGGGCTTCTGGGTAATGTTCGGCAAGTAGCATGGATATGCTTGCCCCAATTAGTCATGACCCATATAGGTTGACTGGTTCCCCTCTCCAGGATAGTCTTGTGATGAAAAAGATGTCTGAAGTTTCCAACTCCAACTCCTAGTCACCAATGATAAATATTTCCTGATCTATGTCCTAGAGACTAATCAAGTATCGAAGTAGCTCAGGTTGAGACCGCATCCCTGGTGTGAGAAAGAAAATGAGGAGCCCACAATTACTCAAGGCATCCAAGCAATTTGGATCATTCATTGCCTAGGTGTCCACATCCTCGTGCTCACGTTCTTTCCAGTCTACCATTTTCAACAATTCTTTCCCACAAAAACCATTTATTCATGTCAATAATCAGTTTTGGCAACTAAAATTTGGATTCAAATGGTGGCTTTAAGAGAAAAAAATGTTTTTTCTTTGTTCAAGGTGTTGGCATGCCTGTTTTAAAAATAGTTGCGCCGATGACGCGATTGATCATTTTAGCAACCCTGGGCAGGCGCGATTTTGTGATTGGAAATCGTGCCAAACGAGGGAATTTTGTTTTTTGCCAAAACCTCCCTCAAAAATCCAAAAATATATATAAAAATAGGAATAAACAGTATGGAAATGGATCTTAAGGACTTGGCTCTTACTTGCAACTAGCGGCTCGGCGAATGACCTCCCAGATCTCCTGCAAACTGCTCCAGAAAAATTAGGGCAAAAGTGGGTAAAAAGTTTTTCACAAGAAGGTAAAATGGTAAATGGTAAAAAATATTTACTTTTCCCTCCTTTTATTCAATTTTTCATGAAATATTAGGGTTTTTTAGTATTTTTGACCTATTTTGCCTCAAGAATTGGGTAATGCACTTTACCTTTTTGTGCAGCGACAGGTGATGGATGTTCGACGATGGTACCGAGTCACGTTTCATCTCTTTTCTTGACTCGTAAAACTCAAATGAAAAGATTGTTGAGTATTTTTTCCCTTTTGCTTCGTAAAAGTGAATAAAATGGGGGGTTCGCTTTCAAGATCTTTTCCGATCCTTTAAACACGAAAATATTTCCTAGCTCTTGTCGTTTGGAACTCATTAATGGATGAGAAACATCGTGTGCCTAGTATATGTTTATCCCTTTTCGGGATGGGATGCACTATTTATGAAAAAGGTACTCCTTGGTTGAAATGGTCAAGCAGTTCTCTCGAGCATCGTTTTCTACCCTTTCAGGCTTGAAAGACACAAATTTACGAAAAGGGACAATGTGGAGTTTTCTTTTCCATGTCCTTTTCAAACTCTTTAAACATGAAAAAGATACTAAGTTGCACCTTTGTCAGACTCATTAAAATATTCAACGACATCGGATTCGTCACCATGATGAACATGAGCTTCTTCTTCATGCGGCTCATTAAACTTACTAGGTCAGATTCATCTGAAGGATGAACTTACAGTGCAAGTATATGTTAACCCCTTCAAGATTTTGATTAAAAAATAATCAGGGTACCTGCAAGAAATGGTGGGGAAAAATTTGGAAATTCGATCAGTCGTATCGGCAGCTCACTCTTAAACATGACACTTTTTGTTTTGTGTCAGGTTGGGATATCCTCACTTCATCTTCGACCTTCCTGTGTTGGGCCTTTTATTTTTTCCTTCCATTTGATCTCTTCCACGTCATCATGACCACTGATCCTATGGATCCAAAATATGCCAAAATTCTAGTCATGTCACTGATATGTTCAAGAGTTGTCCTTCTGCAATTACACTTACCTTTCTGGATTTAAGACCTTTGTGGTTTAAATCTTTTGAATTAGAAGCCAGAGAACCCACAGTATTAACCATTTCTTTAATCAACGTTTCAAATCCCAATCGGGATCCATCGTCAGGACAAACTTGAATGAAGAAAGAAGAAGAGCTTTAATGAGGGTTTTAAATAGTATTTAATAGAGATATGTCTGCTAGTATATGTCGGCAGTTTGCTTCAGCTCTTCTTGCTATCTTCACCCTTTAATAGAGATATGTCTGCTAGTATATATCGGCAGTTTGCTGCAGCTCTTCTTGCACACTTACCTTTGATTCTCTGTATCATCCAAAATAATTTTCCATCCTTTTATCTCGTGTCAATGATGTGGGATACATTATGTCCCTCCTTCGACATGGTCATTTCCTGTCAACTTCAACTCATTATCCAGGAAGTTGACCGAGAGACTCCCTTCCAGTACCTTAGAGCTTGCATGCCCTAATGGCAAGTTCTTCATGCTCGATGACAAGTTCACATCATTGCTTTTTCGATTGGGTGATTTCACAAGTTTTCACCTTCAGTTCCTTTATTCACATTCCATGAATTATGTTGATAGTACCTTGAGGACCATTGTCATTATTGGTGGTTTCTCTCGCACTTGTTAATAGTTCACATCATCAGTTGGTAATCAAGTGATTTTCTAGCATGTTCAACGTCAACACATCTATTCACATGTTAGAATCTGTACTTTGATCGGGTCATGTTGGAGCACAAGACCTTGGGCTTAGATTACAAAAATCTGGGTTACAAGGTAGTGTGACATGATTGTGTTGATATGCATGTCTCTTTCAGATGGGTGGTTGCGATCATACCATGAGTTTTCATATGTGATCCTCTTTATCGGATGGTTGCGTCCATGCCTGGATCCATTTACATTATCATTCTCTGGATGAATGCGTCCATACCATGATTCATGTATCATTTGAAAGAATTTTCAGTTACGTATATGTATCTATACTTGCTTGCAGGTTTTCCGACAACAGACTCTGGTTCCCTGCACTAATTCATAAAGCATTTCACCCCACTCTAGTTCAACCTTCACGCTTTAGGGGGCATCTATTACACAACATTTTGTCACTATCCCTATACTCCGCATTCCATGATCCTGGAGGACCTCTACAGTGAACCCTACATGCTTCCCCTTCATCAAGAAACTCCCATTGTGTCCCTCTTCATGAGCAAAACAATCCCCTTTTGCATCATTTCCCAAATCTTATGTTTTTCCCAGTTTACAAGACCGGCACTAATGACCTGTGTCCTCCTCGCACCGATATGAAGGGATTATAATTGTCCCTAGCACTAACCGGAGCGACTAAGCCTTGTTTCAGTCACGCCGATCCTCTTTTGGAAATTTTTTTAAATAAGGAGCAGAAGCTTCCAACTCTAGAAGCTTTGTAATGGAAGTCTGGTAAATGGTTAGGCTGGATGGAATCGAGGAGATTGGTTTGGGCACCTTTCCCCTGTTAGGATGGAACTATCTGAGATAAGAACTTCTCCCATGAGAAGAGGAACCATCTTCCTTCCATCCATGCTATATAAACCTCCCTTTTTCCCAAGCATAGGCTAGTGTTGGTGTGCTAGTTTTAATTAGGCTTTGGTTGAAGTTTTGATTGTGGAGTAATCAACAAGTTATTCATAGTTGTAGCCCTCTAGTTGTGTGTGAGGGATAAGTGTGAATTTGGTTTAGTGTGAAGACTAAAGGGAAGAGCCTTAAAACTACTATTGTTGATGCCATCTTGGAATGCTAACAAAAATGTGTGGGAACCCATATTTTTCGGAGGAGAACAACAACATCAAGACAACGGTTGTAATCTCTTCTTGATTTAATATATATGCAACTATCGATTGATTTCCTACATAATATGTCATCTCACATGTTTATGGCTTAATGTTTCTTGACCTATTAAGTAGGTTGAATACAATTTGTCTAATATCACGGTTGTTGTTTGTTGTTTTTTACTTGTTTCAGGTGCTTGAAGAAGGAAATGGGAGATAGCTGGAGCGAGGAAACAAAGTCATTACCAAATGGGATAAGCATACTAAGAGGTAGGCCCTCTTAATTGTTTCTAACTTAAGGAAATATTCCATAAAATGTCATGTTTGTGGCTAGACCTGCTCTCGGGCTAGAGGAATTGTTTGTGTCTGCACTTAGAATTTTACTTCACCACACCCCCCTTAATCTCAGTTTGAGGGCAATGGTGGATGCAGATTGAATATGGTAATCATGCATAGACCGGATATCCTGTAATGCTCTACTTCCTTATATCAGATTTTTCATATGTGCAGGATAACCAGCCCTCTGCATAATGGAATGCTTCAAGAAATTCACAATGTCTACTTGAATAACCCAAATTGATAAGGAAATCCCAGCTGGAGTTTTTATAAAAAATTGAAAATGGTAAGGGGTTACTAGGAACCGGGAGCCATCCTCCCGCTTATTTCCCAAAAGCCTCGTGACAAGGGGAAGCCCATGAACCATAGAGGGTCGGAATGAGCGATTGATAGTGAAAATAAAATCCAGGGCCATCGCATCGAAGGCCAAACCAATGCACAGGTTGGCTACAACTTGGGGGGGCTTATGCTGAAGTGAAACAGCAATGAAGTGTGTCTTGAAAATAATTTTTCCGCCGCCTCTATTTTTCCTGAAGCCAAAGAAGCTAAGAAAAAGGAAAGACCTTCGCCCGAGTTGACAAGAAGCTAGAGAAAAACAATGTGTTCATCCTGCGCCCACCTTCCATGCCAAAAAACCCGCCGAGAACCCACAGCAAGACATTCAGCAGCGTGCCTTGTGCGATAACTGACCCAAATGCAAGACAGGGGCCACCACAAGGCGCAACCCAAGATTGGAAGGCATCAAGAGATCAAAGCTACGTGTGAAAAGAGGCCCACTCCAGCCGCAGGGACATTGAATCCAGTCGCTTCAACGGAAAACAGAGAGCGCACTGTGACCCAACCGACTAGTGTGTACATACCTCCAAAGGCCCTTGGAGCAAAGGAGACACAGGGAGGCACGAAAAGATCCTTAAAGCCTCCAGATACAAACCCCTCCAATGCCTCAGTGAACCTTGTCCACCATTCAAGCCATCCAACGAACAGAGTCAGGAGATCACTCCCCAAAACTCATTTTTGCGTAGAAAAACCCTGGCTCTAGTTTCTTCCATTTTTCCTTTGATTGTGGTATAAATGTTACTTATTATTAAATATATTATAATAACTTAATAAAATATTTAACAATTTTGATTATGACATTTTAAAATTATAAATTTTGTGATTATATAATATTTTAATTATTTAATGAATATTTTTTTTCTTTTTTAATTAGGTAGAATTTGTTATATTAAGAAATTGCATAATATGTAAAAAATAATGATTGTTATTTGGTCTACCACAAGGGAAATCGTATTAATAAAAAATAAATAAAATTCGCCCAACGCATTGTTGAACTTGAAAATAAAATTGTCTTAATAATACAACATACATTTATCTTCCTTCCTAATATCACTACCAATACCTTTCATGTCTAGATTTTCAACCTTGCTACTAATAAAGAATGTTACAAAAATAAAATGAAAGATTATCTATTTGGGTAATAAGTCCATCTGAATTGTGTCTAGATGATCCTCCTCTTCTTTTGAAGTAGCAAACTCCATATCATCTATTTTTTTCATTGGAGGAGAGTTTATCATTGAGAATTTTAGTTTTTCTTGTAGTTCATCTATCCATAACATAATTTCCTTGTGAGTCTATGAGTGCTCCACCAAGACCTTTTTTATTATCATTTTCAATTTCCAATAAATGTTGATGGTCCACATGTATCTAGTGATCTGAGTTGTGTTGTTGCTAGTATATAAGACCCAATGAAACACCTTGGCTTCCACATCTACATTAGTGATGAACCTTTGTTCCAACCATGCCTCTTGTTTTGCATCTTAAATTTTGTCTCTGATAGCAGGTGGAACAATATACATAAATGGTCGCAAACTGTTCTCAAGCACACTAATCCCTGAAGCTAGAGGGAAAAAAGTTTCTTCTCCCTCCCCTACAAACATTAAGATGCATTAGCCTGAACATGGTGAGGGAAGCCAGGGAGAGCATAGGGAAACCAAAAAGATGGATTCAACTCTCTAGGGTGAGCAAAAAGGGTACAAGAATACAGAAAAGGGGAATTTGAAATGCCAAATAAGGGGGATCTAGAAATAAAGGAATTACTAAACCTAGAATATAAGAATATTGACTCATACAAGATGAACTCCTTTGATAGCATGGAGAAAAAGGATCCCACCCACTCCAACAAAGGAATCTCAAGAAAGAAATTATTGAAATAAACTCTCATTAAATTTATTTCCCAAAATACAAGTGGAATATTAACATGTTTCCTACCCCAAGTTCCTCCTCTTCCATACTATTCCCACAAGATGCCATGAAGAAGGAGTAGTCTCATCATTGCCTACCTAGAGCATCAAGCCTTTTCCATTACCCTACATTAAACCCAACTTGTCATACTTTGTAGCCTCTTCCAACCTTAATATCATTCATTTTCTAGGTGGATGTTGTCTTGGGAATCCTTCCTCCCCACATATCCCATCTCTATTCATACCATTCATTTCTCATCATATTCACCCATTGTAGGGATTAATGAATAATTTTCTTAACAATACGATATTAGGGTAAATTGTATGTGGTTAACAATTGCTTTTTGTTGTCTAATTTGAAATCTAACTTGAGACCATTTATGTAACGTATGAATATGTGAGTAAGGTTGTGAGGGTTGAATCAATGGTGATGAATGGCATAAAGGTTTCAAATATGGGTGAAGAACCTACCTTTCTACTTCAAATAATATTGGTTCTCTTTACAGGGAGAGGTAATTATTGCCAAAATCATAAGAGACCAAAGTTGTGGAGACATCAATATGGGTTTATTAATTCCAATATAATCATGAAAAATTAAGTAGAGTAAAATATCATCACCAACTTTGTCACTAAATCACTTTAAAATTACATGATGGAGGCAGGTTAAGCCATGGTGCACCATAACACACATATTGATTAGCCTAAGCCTAATGAAGACCTATGAGGTTGAAGCTCGTACTTACCCTCTCAAAAAATACTTGTAGTAAAAGATCAAAATTAATTCCATTGATGAATCACTTTGAAATTGACTCGATGGTTATGGGTTAATTCATACTACATTGTAGCATATGTACCCCATCAACTAAGCACAATAATCACAAGTGAGGTTCAATATTTTCTTCAACAATTAAACTCATGACAGAAAAGGGGATTGAGCCCCTTTGTAAAAAAAAAATACACAATGGATCAAATCATATATCTTATAGATAGACTATTCATACAACCAACATGACCAAATATTCTTCCTGGCATCCAATTCATTCATAATAATAACAAACTACAATCATGGTAAACAAGGAAAAATATTCATATCTTATTACATGAATTTTACTTCTATGTAGACATTTTTTCTCAATTAAACACTAAGTATACAAACTTCATCTAGCTCAGCTTCTCACGCATGAGAATTTCCCATATATCAATTCCCCTATCCAGATACATATTAACCAACACAGATAAATTATTGGCACATATACACAAGGGACCATGTGGTTCATTTTGTACATAAATACACAATCAATTAAGGCACAAGGCTCTCTCTCTCTCTCTCTCTCTCTCTCTCTCTCTCTCTCTCTCTCTCTCAAATGCCTCAAATTTCTTATTCTCTTTGGAAATTTATCTTATCATTCTTCAGTTTGTCTTCTCATCTTTTGTCACACCTTTGATTTTGGTAATGTAATTATACATAACTACTATATAGGTTGGTGAGCCATATGATATGGCCAAGTCACAAATTATGTCTATTACATAATGTACATCATATTACTAACAAAAATACGCTTTTGATATATGGAAGGGGGACAAAGAGAATATGGGGGGTTATGACTTGTCTCGTGAATGAGATGGGCCAAGGGGGGTAAAGCCATGAATATGATTATTGTACCATACCCAAAATTACGTATACTCTTATTGATATAAAATGAAATAAACCTTGGAAATTATACAAAAGTAGTTGGGAAAGTGTAATGCCCCCCAACCACCTAGCAAAGGAACACTACCACTCAATCCTATCTCTATTGCAATTTCTATTTGGGAAGTCAATTCAATTCAAATAATCAATGGAAATAACATGTTCTTCTTCCATACACGGGGATATGTTTCCAGTCAATTACATGTTAAATGAGTAATCAATCTATTATTCATTGGCTATACTCATGGTCGACTACCTTCGACTGCATAAATGACTCTGTTGTATGTCAATCATCCAATGACAGTATACATGATTTCCCTATTTAATAATCATTCCCATTAGTCATTTAATTACAATCAACATAACTTTTAACTAGCCTATAATGTGTTTTGGATGCATTATTAGACTCCTTTCCTTTGTTATGGCACCCTTGTCTCATAATTTGGGTATGTCATGAATATAGTATGCATGCCTATCATGCCATTCATCAATTAACAAGTTCAAAATGGAAATATAAATGTGCATAACGCAAAATAAAGCAACATGTATGCATAAAAAATAACACATCATTAAGAATTTAAACAACAATAGATACAATTATTTTATGTAATTCACTAAATAGCTATAGACCTTAAACATTCCACCCATCCATCAGCCTCAATATTTTAAATCTCTCAACAATGGTAACTCATAAGCTATGGGTATGACTCCACTAGCACAAAGGATCACCTAGAGCCAACTGCAATCATATAGAAAATACCAAACAACTATTAGGCCAAGCACCAATTGCAACAGCCTCCATAACTATAGTCTCACATCCCACAACTTGCATAACCTAAGGTAATGCACCCCTTCTCAACCTCTGCATTCCATAATATGTGCCACTATTCTTCTTAGGTTTCCACCATAAACTAGGTAGAAAATATCAAAATACTATAGCTCCAGGAATTCTAGACATCCTCAAGATTCTTCCAAGAACCCCTCAGGCCTCACACTAGTCAATCCTACCCAACCAACTCTCCCTTCAACCTCTAGCCTTACCTAAGGTGAGCAAGGAGAAAATGTCACAGCAATTCCACCTAGGAATTTAATACATGTTTTGTTTAGTTATAGGCTTAGTAGCTATCCAAGTTCACTTATCAATTAGTCTCCAATATGAACCAACAAGCGACCCTAAAAGCAGGCTAGTTGAATGATAATTAGAATTACAAATTATCATAGGAAATTAAGAATTTTGTATGCATGTTTTCTTTTTTTCAAGTGTCCTCCTTTTAAAAAGCTCAAAGGATCTTAGCTCGAGTGGTTTGATGAATAATTTGTTTCTCTAGCTGCATGGATTCAATTCTCCTGAGACATGCTGTATCCAACCCGTTAGTGGCATTTATGAAAATTTGTATTTGGTGTAATAGTGGCAGCAGATCTTTCGAAGTTACCAATTCTCATTATTGTTTTAAAAAATACATATTTACCATTCTAAAAATATATCATTGATTAAATCATCAAACATAAAGGAAAATATATGTAAATATATAAATTGAATCCCAACTATTTACAACTACCAACTATTATTATAATGATGATTTCTCATACAAAAAATATCACAATACATATTACAACACGACTAATCGTATATATTTTAATCAATAATATTCATTACATATTCATTAATTACATACCATCTTGCGTCAATCAAATCATGTATATTTAAACAATAAAACTTCCATGTGGATGACTAATTTGTGCCCACTTAGGGACACCACTCTCAAATGGACGAAACTTATTTGTTATGGTGTCATGACCATGATCAATATTCCTCCTTTTCTTATAAATAATTGGGATTGGAGGGGTTCCTCCATGTCCATCCATTCTAAATTTCAAACTCAATACACATACACATTATGCAACCATTCACTTATGATCCTACTTACATCTATTAATGGATGCTTAAAATGAGATGCAACATAGCTTGGTATATAAGGACATATGATAGGTAGGTGCTAACAAAGGGCTCAAATTCATAGTAGAGTATGCAAAGGAAAACATCACTACTAGCTATCCACTTCAAAAGCATTGCACAATTTGTTCAAATTCATATTACAGTGTGCAAAGGAAAACATCACTACTATCTAGCCACTTGGAAAACATCACACAATCTTCCATGTTCGAAACGTATTCTTCAACATCATCAAGCTTTAGAAAATATTATTTGTGTGCCAAAATTAAAGATCCATGTCAATAACAAATCAATAACAACCTAATTCACTTGAAACTTACAACATACCAATTCAACATGAGTTTCATGTGTTGTCCAAGTCATTATATGAGATACATAATCTAAATGTGAGCATGCTTATTAGGGGTGATTTTAGGGGCGAATGTTCGTCCTTTGGCGAAATTAAGGGGTTTTAAATTTTTAGTGGGCGAATATTTTGTATCATAGTACATTTTTACAAATCACCTCAAATAGCCCACCTTATTTTAAGGGAGAGGGTAAAAAAGGTAAATTTAGCCCTTGAAATTAGAAGTTACAACCTTCCATTTGCCATTTTCAAGAATAGGTTTTATTTAAGTGAATCCATTCGCCCATTTTCAAGAATAGGTTTTATTTAAGTGAATCCTATGGGCCAAAGGCCCAAATACCATATTTATAAAAGAGGTATGGTAAATTAATAAAAATATAAATAAATGAGAGGTATGGTAAATAAATAAAGCATAATTAATAAAAATATAAATAATTGAGGGGTATGGTAAATAAATAAAGCATTTTTTATATTTACTCCATAAGTCACCTTATATACATGCAAGGGTGTAAACAAATAATAATATAAGTAAAGTGGAGGTATGGTAAATAAATAAAAAGTCTTTTTATACTTACTCAAAAAGTATGGTAAATAAATAAAAATATAAATAAACTAGACGCATGGTAAATAAATAAAACCTCTTTTTATATTTAGTCCATAACCTTCGTT
>APFE031321013.1:0-34199 GCA_000404065.3 Pinus taeda | reverse complement strand
TTTTCCTATATACCATGGAGATTCGCCCATTTATTATACATGTAAATTTAGGGGGGGTTCTTAAAATTTTCCTTGATGCTTATAACCTTCATTCAAAGATGCTAAACTATGAGGTATTACTTTTTTGGAAGCATAAGTGAAAAACAAATGAGATGATCGAGATTGGATCATCATATTGTTTGGCATCCATCTTGATGCTTTCTGAGTGGAAAATTTGGAGGAATCAACTCACAGGACCATTTTTTCTAGTGGGACTCAGTTCAATAGATTGGGGTCTGAAACCTTCTGGGATAATTTTGAGGCATAAAATGATTTTTTTGGGGGGGTATAACTTTATTTCTTTAATGCAACATATTTTTTTCCTATTCTACACACAAAGACCTTTCCAATGGTACAAGAATCACCTCAATCAGAATTATATGCAAAAGTTATGCCACTTGGAAGTTGAGCTTCTTGTTTTGACCACCATAATTCAAGAGGATGCCACATCAACCCCCATTACTAATGGAAAATGGGCTAGCCATGTGATCATAATGAAGAAGAATCTAGAATAGTTAATATTGTAGCTCTAATTAGGAGTTGAAACAGCCAAACTTAACCACTAATAGGCTATCGAGCTATGTTATAACCAGGCCACTAAGAAGAAAAGGGGTTTCATTCTTTTTTAGTTTATTTTGGTCCATAGATGAGTAGAGTAGCCAAGAGGGATAAGGAAAGAGAAAACATAGAGGATTTGTGCATTATAGCAGCCCATAGACCACATATCTTATTTCTTTATACTTGTATTCATTTTCTATTCAGATAAAGAGAGTAGAGAGACCCCAACTTTCAGTTGGGTTTTTTCCCAAAAGGGTTTCTAAAGATATATCTTGTGTTAACTGTGGTTTGTGAGTATTTTTTCATTGTTCTCTATTTTTCATATAATTATAATTTGCATGGATATGCAATAATCTAATTTACAAATCCATAAATCTAAAGAATAATAAGCCCTTTTAGTGTAGAACTCAGATTTCTTAAAGTATAATTTTATCAGATTTGTTGTGATGAACTATCTAATAGAATATCCACGATAGTTTACAGGTCATGAGCTATTATCACTCAGGTAACCACAAACCAATCTTTGGATTGCAGGTTCTAGCCCACCTGCAATCAGAGAGGGCTCTCTCTTAATGATTCAACTTTGTTGATGATTTTAGGCTAGCTTTTGGCTGAGGGGTTTTTGTTTGTGTTTGGATGGAAGGAAAATGCTTTCAGGCAAACAGGAAATTTATGAAGTGATAAGTTTCAAACCATTGGGCATGGAGTCATGGGTTAGGATTATCAGTGCGTCTTTCTGGTCATAAGAGAAATAATGAAGCAGGATAGTTGCTCATAACACAATCTTCAGGCTAAAAGGGTGAATGATGTATAAGGAATGAGAGGCACTTAAGAATCTCTCATTTAACTTAACAAAGGGACAGATGATTTGTATCTAGGGGCAATGAAGAATCCCTGGATAACAGTCTTGATTTAAGACAAACATGAGCCATGTGGAATTCATATTTATGCTTAAACAGAAGAAAACATAAAGAAACAACATAAATTGAGCATAGAGTGTATTTAAATAAATTCTAAGCTAATCTTTCTTTCTACTGTTTAAGAGCGTAATTCATGAATGAAAACAGAGGCAAGAAACACTTATTGAGTTATGCAACAGCATGAGAATTCCATAATCACTCTTCAACCAGTAAACACAGTGAACAATCCGTTCTCCAAGGCTCATAAGTAGTCTTTGATTATAGAAACTTATCAGATATTACAGTGCGAGTCTCTCCCGGAGCAAAATCAGCTAGAGATAGCTTGTTGACAAATCAATCAACCAACCAACCAACCAACCCGTAATACAGTTTTCAAGGTTTGTTTTTATAGTGAAAATATCTCGAACTTATTTATTACAATTGACCTAAAACAAGTCTGCAAAGAGCTTTCTAAACCTAAACTTGTGCCAAAATTAATTGCAAGTAAATATGTATTGAAATTGTGTCAAAGGTAGCTGGATCAAAAGGAGTGCAATGTGGCCCTTGGAGCCTCGATGTAGTACTGCTGGAATAACTGTGCTTTGGGATCTGTAGTTCTGTTCTGGTGTGAGTTAAATGTGCAATAATCATGATTTGAGAGTTTTGAGTGGCCTCGCCTTCTTTTTTTACTTTGCTGGAAGGTATTTAATTTTCTCCTGCTTTGGGCCGCTGTTAAGATCTTCGCTGATACTCTTTGCCGCTACATTGATGGTCTCCGCCACTTGCTGATACTCTTTGACGTGCTTTTTCCCTGTTGATTTGATCTCATACTTTTTAATCTCTGTCTCTGGTCTCTTCCTGTCTTCAAAACGGTTTAATTCGTCAAAATCGGGCAATTTCGGGCTTTTTCGGCGCAAAACGGGCCAAGGAATCAAAATATTCCCTAAAGATTTCCCAAAACGGCCTATTTCCCGTAACGATGCGCGATTAGCGCTTCACGCTAATCATGCATCGAAAACTGCCTCCGTTTCTTGTTCCGGAGCTCCGAAGCACGATTTTTCCTCTTGCGCGAATTTTCGGTCTTTTGGTTGCTGACGTCAGCAGTACGGCGGATGTCGTCAGCCAGGTGACGTGGCAGGGTGGTTCATACTTTAATGCGGTGTGATGAACTTCTTCCGATGCCGCTCGCAATATCGCATCGGCGGGGAACGGGAAGGTAATTATTTGGAAATGCGATGCTTGCGATTGCCAATCACCGATATCGCGATATCACATCAGGAAACAAAGGATGGGGCATAACTATGTGGTGAAAATATTGTGATATCGTTTACTAGGATCTGCAGAGTGTTAAGGGAATCGGCAAGGGTCTATTGCGGTCGGAAAGAGTGAGTATGTGCGTCAGAAGAGTACTTGAGGCCTCGGAAGGGGTCCGATAACCTAAAAAGGGATTTTATACTTTGGAAGGAGTCTATTACATTTAGAAGATGGTTTGAAGGGGCAGCATGAGGGCTCTTGCCAAGTTTTAGACAAACTGAGCAATTCCCGGGGGTACTTATGGTTATTTTTCAACCAGTGGGAGGGATATTTACATAAGGGGGCTATTTACATAGTTTTAGTATGGGGACAGGGAAAATATAAGGAGTTAAATAATAATGTCAGTAGTTAATATGGAGATGACAAGAAAGCGCTAAGTTTTAGAAATCTTAGGCTTGAAGAGGGGAGATAGAACCTCATAGAGAGAGTATGGATTTTCTTTGAGTGAAGCAGGTCTTCACCCAAGCTAATGATATGAAAAATGATGAAACTAAGAGGTATCAAGCAGATCTTGACCTCTTTTTGGGGAAATTAGTTAATGATTTGGGGGAGATGGAGAAAGGGAGTTAGTTATGCCTGTTTTTGAGTTTTTTTTGTTTCACATAGAACTGCCTGGTGATTGTGTCCTGAGTAGAGATGACACCTTGAAAACATGGAACTGATAAGCAATCAAAATTCTGCAATCTCCAAACTACCTACCCAGCCTACTTACCTAACATTTTTTCTTCTTTTGGTTGGGTGCACTTAGACTTGCAGACCCATCATTTCAATTTCTTCTTTTTTATACTTTCCTATCTACAAACTACCCCTTTTTCTTCCAAGGGCCCAGATTAAGCAGTTGGGCTCCTTTGATTCTCTACCTATCTAAGTATCTGCCAAGATTAGGCTGTTTGGACAGATTTTCATCCTCTATATTCTAAAATAGGAAATTGAAACCTGGGGAGACCAAGATTAAGCAGTTTGGACCTCCCTTTAGCTGAAAATTGTACAACACTGAATAACTTCTCAAAATTTAGAAAGTAGTTTGATGAACTCTGAGTAGCCTTCTTTGCTTGGTGACTGTTTAACAAATATGGAGCATTGCAGCATGCAAAGTATGACATATTTGGTCTGTAAAATGTCAATCATGAAATATGAGTAACCTACTACAGCAGGAGGCTAACAGGTGCAACCAAGAAGATAGCGCAGACGCGACTACTTCACGACTAATAGAAAATAAATAGCGACGACCTCATATCAAAGGAAAAAATCAAAATTTTGGCTGTGGGAAGGCCAAATCTACCACTCATGAGAGTGGGAAGACTACAGGGGTAGTCTAACTAATTCCAGAGTAGAGCACGCTACCCAAACAATAAGGGAGACAATAAACAAACAAAACCAACCAATACAAAAGAGAAAAGACCAAGTCCCCAGTATGGTCGCCAACTTGTGACACAGGCAAGTTCCCTCTGCGGATAGAGGCAACCCCTCTAGCCCTAGAGTGGTTCTAGTAACCGCAAAGACAATACCAAAGCAAATTTCCTTAGAAACATGGTGTTATGAAGGCCTACCTTCATATCAATGTTCGATGAAGTCCTCATCATGTCGCTCCAGCTCTTGTTCTTCTAATTGCTTGTACCTGAAAACAACATGTAGAGAAACACCACAACATAATAGGAAACAACCAAACAATCTACTTGAAGAGTCAAGGAACCTCAAGCTATCAACATACAATTTCAACATGCATTATAGGAAACAAGCTATTGATTTGTATTAATATAAATCAAAGTAAAACTTACAACCAAGCCTTGACGATGTAACTCTCCTCGAAGGGTCCTGTCGGCATGTCTTTGTAAGCATTTACTTGTGAACCATCTCCCAAGCGAACAAATGACTCTCTCTTTAGTTCAAAAGGTTGATGCTAAAAAGTTCTCAAACCAATTCTACTCAAACATCCCTCAAGCCAAAATACATGTGAGGCTACTTCCACACTCCAATAACACTCTTTACCTCTACTCCTCTCTTAGAAATCTGAAGCTACCAAATTACATCTGGCTTTCATCTAGTTACATCCAAGCTAGCTAATCTAATTCATGGAGGAGACATTTACAGGAGGGAGAGGTTCCATAAGATATGGGAGGAAGAGCTTAACTCTTAGGGAAGTTTCACAAAAGGTGGAACAACTATCCCAGAGGAGAGAGGCAAGCTCAACTGACCCAACAACCAGCACTAGGACCACCCATGAAGCAATTTCATCTCGAAGCTTCAACGAGTTGTTAAAAAACTTGCCAAATCTGGCTCATTGTGGGTGCATTATAGGGACAGAGTGAAGACTTCGCTAGGGCTTGACCATCTTCGTGGGAGGGATAACTTCTGACTCGCGACAACCCAAAAACTTAGGCAAAAAGGGGTCTGCTTTAGGGATAATGAACTGAGACATTCTTCCTGAGATTACAAGGAAGGTGTTGACACATCATTGGCAACATGACACAGAATAGATGTCAGCAACATGGACCGGCAGTATCCAGGATCAGGGAATGCAGAGTCGATGACAAATTACTATGTAACACACCTAAAGAGATTTGATCCCTCTTTGTGCTTGGTAGATCTGGAGTTAAGATGGATCTAGGTTGGTTATTATTATTGCGTGGAGAGGCACTCTCCATCCGAGTATGGTAGAGTTGTTGTGAGGTAATGTTTAACCTTTTGACAAAGTCAAATTACGTAAAAAAAAAAATAGAATGATTAATGTAATGTGACCTAAATATTTCAACTCATATAAGTAAACTAAAAAATAAAAAAATAAAAAAAATGGCTCATGGTATTGAGAACCATGGTATTCATATGGAATGTAGCCTATTTAAAAGGGGAAATTAAACCAGCCTAGATCCATCTTAACTCCTGATATACCAAGCGCCAAGAGGGATCAAATCTCTTGATATGCAAACTTAGTTTAGAATGAAAAGATATTTGATCCCTCTCGGCGCTTGGTAGATCTAGAGTTAAGATGGATCTAGGTTGGTTATAATAGAGTCTATGTTATACATATCACATTAATGCAAAATTTTAATGCGATATGCATAACATAGACTCTATTATAACCAACATAGATCCATATTAACTTCGGATCTACCAAGTGCTAACAAGGATCAAATCTATTTTCAATTTAAAAAAGGTTTATATCTCAAGATATTTGATCCCTCTCCGCACTTGGTAGATTCAAAGTTAAGATGGATCTAGGCTGGTTTTAAAAATAATATAATTTGTAATTTTTATTTTATGTCTCATATATATTTAAGAATAATATAATTTGTAATTTTTATTTTATGTCTCATATATATTTAAGTATTAGTGTTTTTTTTGCTAAATATTTTTTTTTGTAAGCTTGGTAGGACTCTCTGATTTTTCAGGTTTACATGTCCATTATTCACCTGACTACGGGGGGAGGGTAGCACAAGATTCGAACCCAAGATCTCTGGTTCGGCGAGACTTCATTCCACGACCATCGCCACTTGAGCTATGCCAGGCAGACCTACTAAATATTATTTCTATAAATTAATAGTAATTTATGTTGAAATTTTTGAAAAAATAATAAATATGCACTTATTATTTCTCTAAATTACAAAACATGGCATTATAATATATCTTCCATACTAGGCCAGAGCAATAACTAGCAATTGCACCACATGTTGCAAAGAAACATCGTAAGGCATTGGGAGCTGATGTCAAGCTCATTTTCATCTAATATGTGATGATGAAACTTGCGAGGTTGTGCTACAAATTTAGATTTGGAAATATAGTCATTTTTCATGAATTAATATTCTTTCCCAAGTAGCATATTTCATCTACTACTTGTATTTTTTCAAAATCTATCAAATATTGTTGTCGGAACTTCAAAGACCGTCTTTGAAGATTAAGAGGCAATCTATCTTGGAAACATTAAAGGATCTATGAATTTGGCATAATATAATTGATTTCTCTTTATCTTCCAACTTTGAATAGTATTTTGTTTACTAATTTTTATCTTCAATAATTTTAATATGTCAATTTCTTTCAAATTCCCTTTACAACATTATGTGAAATTGCTAATATATTCCAAAACCAAAAACTCCTCATTTTACAATTTTCCAATTGTACAACTTTTCGAGGACACATAATTGACACCTTCATCACTATTTAATTAACCTGTTTTCTTAGGTAGCGTAAGCCACTCAAATTTACAAAATCACCAGGTACATTCGAACAAGTGTGACAGTCTTATGCAATTCTTTTAATTTATTGTTGTGAATGCACATTTTATATTTCACGATTAATTTTGAATATAAAAATGAAATATTAAGAAGATATCATACCTGAATCATAAAAAAACAAAATTACAACACGTGTGACACCCTTATGCAATTATTTTAATTTAGTTTTGTTAATGCACATTTTATATTTCACAATTAATTTTAAATATAAAATGAAATATCAAGAAGATATATGTGTGATACTCTTATGCAATTATTTTAATTTATTGTTTTGAATGCACATTTTATATTTCATGACTAATTTTGAATATAAAAATGAAATATCAAGAGGAGAAGCATATAAAAACAAAATTACAACAGGTGTGACACTTTTATGCAATTCTTTTAATTTATTGTTGCAATGCACATTTTATTTTTCACGATTAATTTTGAATATAAAAATGAAATATCAAGAAGATATATGTGTGACACTCTTATGCAATTATGCAATTCTTTTAATTTGTTGTTGTGAATGCAAATTTTATATTTCACAATTAATTTTGAATATAAAAATGAAATATCAAGAGGATATCGTACAATCATAAAAGATAAAAATAAAATAAAATAAATTACAACCCGTGTGACACCCTTATGCAATTCTTTCATGAAATTCACATATACTACTCACTAAAACAAATTACCCACTACTTAAAAAAAAAAATTGTGAAATCCACTAACTACTGTCAATTGGTAGTTGTTGCATATTTCACTAATTCAAAGAATATCACAAACTCTAATAAAATAGAGAGAGTTTGCATTCATTTCCAAGTGATGAATATCACAATTTGTAAGGTTCTCCAACCAAAATAGTGAAAGTTACATTAATTTGGAAGTGATGGATATCACTATTATTGAGGTGCGACGACCAAAACAAAGTGTTTGCCTTAATTTCCAAGTGGCAACCAAAACAGAGCGTTTACCTTAATTTCCAAGTGATGGCGCTCATAATTTCTGAAGGACGCCAACCAAAAGAATTTTAAGAAATTCACAATAATGGAAGAATAAAATATCCATCTGCCATGTCATATCTACTTAGATTTTTTTTAATGGTATGGAGGTTCTTTCTCCAGTTGATCTATAGGAGGAATTCATATCATTATTGCAATTCATCAAGAAATGTTACGCAATTTTGATTATAAAATGATCTTTTCCATCTCAGTTTCCTATGTAGTCATTTTTCTACTGGTCATTCAAATCGATATGATCAGATTGGATCCCAAAATACAAGTTTGTGTGTTGAATAACTAATGAAACTCTTTTCATTGACTGTGCTTATTTCTTTGAATGGCTTCCTGAAAAATGTTTTGAGCCATACAAAAGGATTTTTCTAATTTTGATCGAGATTATCTTAAGCAATAAATTCTTCTTAAGTTCCTTGAAATTGAAGAAATGAAATAAATTTCACCACACGAACCCCCTCAAATCGTGGAAAATAAGTAGTATAAAATTAAATTTGGAATACAAACTATTGCATTTATTATTTGAAAACTACAATATGCTTGAGATTGAAGCTTCCTTTCACAATGTTTCCACAAACAATGGCTCTCTTGCCATGTTGACTTGAAAGATAAGAAAATGTGCAAGTTTTAGCATCTGGATATATATCATAGTTTCACATCTTGATAAATTTCAGAAAGCGGTATGCGCTTTGGAAGGTTGGGCATGGTAATAATAGTTTAAGTTATACCACTCTTTCAAAAAAATTATAATTTAAGTTATTGTATTGCATTTTTATTGATTTCAGATAGAGACCCAATGTCTCCTTTGTTTTGATTCAATTGCATTGTTGTTGTGTTATTACATTGTGAGTGTAGATCACATAGCTAAGAGATTGCTAGTCTTTGAGAGATTTTGATTGTCTTTTGCATAGATCTTTAAAAAAAATGATTGGAATGACCTTTCAGTTTCTTCTAAAATTGAAACCCTTGGTATCTCGTAAGAGAAATGCAATAAAGATGCACAATTACGTAGGAAATGAAGGATGAACATGCAAGAAATCAACCAATAGAAATTCAATCTTTATAGAACTTCAAACTTGTCTAAAATAATAGGATTTTTTTACAAACTCAAAATAACTTAAAACCACATATTTGTAGAGTTTCTTTTGATTTTTCTTTTTTAGTTATAACCATGTTTTGTTCCATTTAATTTTGAAAATAATTATTCTATATTTATTGTTTGTTCTCAGCTAACAAGTGAAAGTAGTGCTACAAAAGAGGAGTGCAATGGCATCGAGATTACTTTTTTGTTTAACGGTCCTGGTGGCCATGGTTGCATCTCTTCAAAGGATAACTCAAAACAAAATGTTGATGACCTAAAACAAAGTTTGAGTCGTGCGAAATTTCTTAAAATATTTTATGAAAACCTTTGTAAATTAAAGGTTGCACAAAATTGAGAAAGTGATTTTCTAAGAAAATCATAGATACGTAAACAAAGTCGTAGGGAAAAATGAACATGAAATCTCAAAAAAAAAGTCAAATTTAATAGCACTACCCTGAAGATTAATTCTAAATAACAAGAACTAAAATTTTAAGGGACACGCTTCACCTACGACGAAAATTTACGCATGGCATTTTTCAACAATTTCAGTTGCTTGATATTTTCCTTTTTACATATTCTGGAAGCTTGTTAGGTTCCAAGAATTTTTTTTAAACCATGGCTTGATTCATTTTCTTTATAATCGAGAAAAATGAGACTGTTAGCCAAATGTTGTGCGATTATCCAATGGAGGATTTGAATTTCGCTTTGGTGTCTGCAACAAAATAGACAATAGGGGAAATCCTTTGAGCAAAAGACAACAACAGTATGTATTTATTTGGTCTTATCTTCTTTGTGCTTCTCTTTAATCCAACATACATATTCATGTTGAAAGGAAAGAGACAGGTTGTGTGTTAAGTATCGGGGTGAAAGGGAAGAACAGAGGCAGAATCAGGGTTTCTTAGCGAGAGGGAAATCTGGGAAAAAGGAAAAAACTGATTGAAAATCTCAATCTTAAACCCTAGTGTATCCATACAAATAAATGTCCTAAGACAATTATCCACGAGACACAACAATCCACCATTCTCATAAAATTCACAAGTATCGTAATATGCAAGAGCAGCTATACAAACTTGAGCTATCCAAAATTATCCTTTGAAAAAAAAAAAAAAAATTAACTACACTTTTTTTGAACATACAAAAGCATAATATATAGTTCCACAGTATTCAATCATGATTGATGTTACATGGAAGGACAGGGGCAGGGTTTCGAGTCCAGTAAGCCTTATGCGAAAAAAGAAAGCCTCAAAATGAATTCCATTACACCATTACATGAAGGCTTTGCATGTACTTAAGGGATTTGCCACAGCTTTTAGGGATTCATTCGTGGTGTACCCATAGACTCTCCACAATTTATCACAGAGAAAGACAAATCCTGGAGCTGATATTCTTGGTCACCCTGAAACTTGTTGTCAAATTTGAGCCTCGTACCTCACGAGATCATACTAGAATCTCCAGAAGTTGGTGTTGCAAATATTTTTTCCATCAGTCTTGAACCTGCAAACAAATTGTTTCTGGTGTCATCAATGATAGATTCTAACCATTCATTGTCTCGTGTGACATGGTTCCAATCCTTCTGCCACCAATTCTAAGTGTACTCATCCATGGAATCTTCCCTAAGGTTCAATCGTGTGACCTTACGAGGGCTTTCACAAATCTATGGAGTCTGGGTGTTTCCCACAATCACCTCAGGGTTATATTCCCCATGAGCTAGAGAGTTAAGGAAAGGCAATGAAAACCTAATGAGTTGGCTTATAGTTTAGTTCAACGGAAACTTAAAGAGTCTGCAGACTGTTAGTTCAGCGAGTGAGATGCAATGGTCCAACTGAAAAATTAATGAGCAAGTTGGTTAACGAGAGTAAGTCCAAGAATGAGCGAGTTGGTCGAGCGAAGTAAATCAAGTATTCAATTCAAAGTTCACTTCGTGGGATCAACGGAAGGGAAAATTTTAATCATCTAACACTTGATCTAATGGCACACAATGAAGACAGTGATGCCATAGGGAAGTTCATTTTAAATGGAATGCCTTACTGCGTAATTATTACTTGTATGGTAGGATTTAACCTCCGTAAGGTATTCTAGAATATTATGAATTATATACACAAATCAAAGATTGAGATTTATTTCTAAAGTAGTTATGCATTTTTTTGCCATTTTAATTAAATTCATTAATTAAAAAAATCTCATATGAAATGAGTTATGATTTTTTGGACATATGGTAATTATAAGCCATGGTGTTGATTCATGATCTTGTAGCAAAGTCTATTTGCATATTAAGAATCCCCAGGATAAATAGGGGGTAAATCTCCAAGGTTAAGAATCTTGTTACATGTTTTTTTAAATGCATATATATGTTTAACTTATATATTCTCTTTTTATTAATAATAATAATAATTTTAAGTAAAGTTATAATTTAGTTAATTCTTATGGTTTTTTTAATTTTAGCAACTTGAGATGGATGATAAAGTAAGTATTTTGATGTTTATTATAAATTAATTCTTATCACTATCTAATTTATATGGTCGTGCTAGTGTTAGTACTAATTGAGATAAAAGGATGAGATTTATTTTGAAAGTAGTTATGTCATTTTTTCTTTTCAATTTAATTTCAAAAATATTATACAATTAAATGCATGATATTATGATTCTGGACATCTATTCAACATTTATTTTTTTGTATATTGCATTTCTAAAGAGAATTAATGTATTCCTTTTTTATATCATTTTTCTCTTATCATAAACAAATCATAGTAATTTCTACATAATAATTCCTAAAATCATAAAATCAAAATATACATACCATAATCCTAAACCACTACTTAAACATTTTCTCAGAGAATTTCCCATTAAAAACATTTACAAGGCATATTACAATATTATATACATATTATAGTTTTAATAACATAGATCATTATAACTCAACAAATTAACACATAAAAAAAAGTGTGATAAACATGTCCTTCAAAACTATGGTTTTTCTTTATAGTATTATGTAATGTGGAACTTATTTAAATCCAAAAAAAATAAGATATTTATAACAAAATTAGCTTTCCATTGATGATAATGAAAAAAATATATTATTATTATTATTATTATTATTTAAAATTAATAATTAAAATATAAAATTATTATTATTACTAATAATCATAGTGTTTTTTTAACAAAACGGGTAAGGGTTTTTTCTATTGATTCATTTGGTTTGAAGGCAAAAACCTTTTACATCTGTTGTAAAATCTTTTTCCACATTGTTCGAAAAGGACCAAACAAATTTTGAGCTTAGAGCAATTTGTCTACCAATTGCTATTCTTGTATGGTTTTTCTTATAAATTCTCCAAAAAATTCCGAAGTTAAGTACATATTTGCAGAACATTTGTTAAAACTTAAAAAGGAAGCTACCCTTCATTATTCTCCCCTAGAACTGAATTGTCTTCAGTGGCCTCATTTTCCATCCTGGACTGACTAGAAGTATAAACCAACTCCTCCAACGCCTCCACAGATGTTGTTTCATATCGTTCATATGCCACATCCAATTGCACAAGAAGATCTGCAAACATTTCCCTATTTGTCTCGCTTTTCACTACATCCAAAGAAGGAACCAACCTCTCGAGCTTGAAGTTTAGAGTATCATATGCTACTTGCAGTTTTTCCATCTTAGTCTATAGCAAACTGATTTTTTTTATTTAAGAGCATAATTTGAGCATGAGTTTCAGCGTTCCCCGTTTCCCCTTACTTGGTTAGCAAAGTCATTATGTACTCTCTCGATGCCATCAAGTAATCAATTTTTTTATTGACTTCGTCCTTTTTAGCTCTTGATAAATGTTCCATTTGGATATCCATGCCATAGTCCATCCTCTTAGCATACCTATGGAAAAACCAGACTTTGATTTCTAGGGAAACATAGATACACGAGCTCTCTTTATAATCTTGCAAGCCTTCATTTTCCAAATCATCGCTTTGTTCACCATCTTTATTGCGAAAATCCTCCTCACGCATTCTCTAACTCATGCAAACAATCATAGGAATAATTCCTCTACAACTTTCATCCCACCCCATTAAGGCCAAGGTCCTCAAGCGTGTTTGTAGCAACTTGATTATAGAAATAATGACTTGCAATGTCCCTCTGAATTTATTAACAAGATAAACTAACATCCACCTATCTTTTGTTGTGACTGAATTCTCATGGCCGATCCAGGTGTACACATGACCCCAAAGTTCAACAAGTAGGAGGAGATGTTGAACCAGAAGGGAGAGAAAAAACATAGTTGACAAACTATGTTGGATTCTGATAACAGGGAACTAGGAAATTAACCTATTTATTCTTCCTTTAATGAAAATTAGGACTTCCATTACCCTGAAAAATTGATTTGATTTTGGCAACTTCATGGTAAAGTTTTGAAAGCTGGACTTCCATCATCTTGAACCATCATTCCTTATTCTAGAGAGACACCTTGACTAGCTAATGAATCTGCCAATGAATTGTGATGCCTATTGACATGAACGAATTCAACAACCTCAAACTTTTCTAGTTTCAAACTTAGTATATGCAAAATGGAGGATTGAGATTGCATTGAGTTCTTTTTAATCTTACACACTTATTGAATAACTAGCAATGAATCTCCAAACATCAATAAATGTCGATTTTGTTTTAATATTACCAATCAGAGACTTGCCAAAGAGCTAAGAATTCCACCTGGTTATTAGTTGCACTCACCAATCCCGAAGCATATTGTGTCACTATTTATTCGTCAGGGAAAAAATAACCCCTCCCGCTCCTGCCTCCTCGAGGTTACCTTTCGATGCTCCATTAAAAAAAAGGAAAATCTTCCCTTGGTTATCCTCCATTGCTTGGAAGTCCTTAGGATCTATTCGGAGTATATAATATTTCTTACCAGATTACTTATATTGAAATTGTCAGCCTTATTTGGATTATAACCAAAGTTCAGTCATTCTTTCTCAATTGGAAATAGTTCATCCAGTTCTTTCGATTCATAGCCCCTGGTTGTGATTGGCTTAAATATCAACCAAATTTCTTTGGAGGTTGAGATAGTCAAATTTTGTCAAACGTTGTTAAAGATAGCTTGGTTGCAAATTATCCAAGCCACCCAACACAAATACTTTGGTAAATTCATCCAGCATCTCATGGGTACAAAAGTTGAATTTCTCAGCTAAGGAATTTTTAGTTTCCATTGATCAAACATTTCTTGCCAACTCTCTGGGATGCTTGATATACCACTGACATTGTGCAAGGCATTTTTTCTAAAACTCCAAAGTAAAGGAGCATTGTTGAAAGACGTGAGGGATATCTTCTTCCGCGTTCTCATAAATAGTGCACCATGATGGACCTTGTATATTCCTTTTGTTTTCTAATTTTCTATAGTCAATACTTTGCCATGTACCAATTCCTAATAGAAAAGATTATTTTGGCAGACCATCCTTATTCCAAATTCAACCCCAAATATTTTCTAGAGGAGGATGCGAGCATTTTTTAATCAAAATTTTGTATCCCGCTCTAACCGAATGAACATTCTTCTTGTTGCCTATCCATATTCGGCGATCCAACCTTGATGTGGCTATTGGAGTGAAGCCCTTTAATGCTTTGACCAGCGTCAACCAGTGGGTTAGAAAGTAAGAGGCGGTGTTAGGGTAGTGCCAACCATCCTAATGACCATTTGGATCCCACTATGATATATCAGCAACCTTTGTATATCCCTTTGATTTCATCCAAGTTTCCAATTCCTTAGTGCCTTCATTCTCAATCATTAGAGGTTCGAGTAGAATTTGATCGCTCCAGAGACTGATGCGTGCTCCATTTCCTATTTGCCTTCCAAAGTGGTGAATGATGATAGGGGCCACTACTTTACCTAATTTCCAAATTTGTTATCCCTATTCTCGCCAATTTTCTCTTTTAGGTCTAATGAGCCTACTCTTGTGGAAATATTTGTGAAAGAATGCATGGTTCCACCATTCTTGAGAATCTGAGAGAAGGCACCATAATATTGTTTTTCCTAGGGCCATATTCATGAGCTTATTATCTTTTATCGCTAATCCACTAAACATTTTGGGAAAACACACAGTGCTCCAATTCACTAGATGAAACCCATTTTCATTGTTTTTCCCACCTTGCCATAGAAAATTTCTCAAGAACCCACCAATTTGATGGATTGTTCCTTTAGGAGCAGGCCTATGCCTATATAAACCAAAGGATATGACAATGTTGATTTAATTAATATTACCTTTCCTACCACATTTAACCATTGTGTGCCCCAAAATTAGATTATTTTCCTAATGTTTTGCAATACTGCCTCCCACTCATTTACACTGGATACCCCTAGTGAAATTGAAATTCCTAAATATCTTAATGATCTTCATTACATTGCAATAGGAAACTATAATATTCTTAACAATTCATTCAGAGTCGATTCTATGCAATTCTAACCATATATTTGAATTTTCCTTTTATTTACTATTCCTCCAGATAAATCAAGGTAGGCATCCAAAATCTTTTTGAATTGGAGGACTATTATTTTAGAGGATCCCCTCAGAAGAAGGGTGTCATCTACAAACTGAGAGTGGCTAACCCCTTTGATATTCTAGGCAATAATCAATCCCAATAGGAATCCCAACCTTCAACCATAATAATGTAAAGAACAGGGGACAAAGGGTAACCCTACCTAAGCCCCCTAGAAGCAACAAAAAAAGGGGTGGGCCAGCCATTAACCGAAGGCATTATCCAAGGGGAGCTAATACATGCTTTGATCCACATAATAAATTCCTTACAAAATCCCATTTTTTCTAGAATTAGGAAAAGAAAAGAATGCCTTGCCTAGTCAAAGGCATTGTCCATATCCAATTTTATCACCATACCCAACTCATTGGCCTCCTTACTAGAATGAATTGGTTCTTGGACAAGGATAATATTATCCAGGATTTTTTTATGTTGCATAAAGATGCCCTATTTATTGCCTTGCCTAGTCAAAGGCATTGTCCATATCCAATTTTATCACCATACCCGACTCGTTGGCCTCCTTACTAGAATGAATTGGTTCCTGGACAATGATAATATTATCCAGGATTTTTTTATGTTGCATAAAGATGCCCTGATTTTATGATATGAATTCCAGCAAAAAAAAATGCAGCCTTGTTAAAATGATCTTTGTTAGGATTTTATAATCCGAATCGCAAGGAGATATTGGCCAAAATCGATTGAAGTTCATTGGATTTGATTCTTTGGGGATAAGAGAAATAAAGGATGAATTGATGTTTCCCCCAATATCCTCTTTTATTCGCGTACTATTTAGAATCTATATAGATCCTTTTTTGTCATAATCCAAAAGGCTCGATAAAATCTTATGGAGAAGCCATCTGGACCTGAAACTTTATCTGGGTCCAAACCCCATATTGCCTCCAAAAATTCAACATCCTTTATCTCCTTTACGAGAGACAAATTGGCAAAGTATGAAATAGCATAGGGGATACAATGGAGAAATTCCTAATTTTGGGTCATGTCTATCACTCTATCCTATTTATATAGGGTATGGAAATTGTGATAAGCTTCCTACTTGATATCCTCGAATGTAGTTAACCTTGGCCTTCCTTCAAGAGATATCTCCTTAATTCAATTTCATAGTTCATGAGCTTTGGCATGTTTATGAAATAAGGAGGTGTTTTTATCTCCTGCTTGAAGCCACAAGCTTCGAGATTTTAATTGCCATAATTTTCCGTCTTGCCTGCTTGCTACATATATTTTGCTTATTAGTTATTTTCATTTTTTAAGGTTCCAAGTTTCCACATGAAAATTTTCAACCATACCTTGATGGGTTTCTAATTGCTCCACCAATTTCATTCGTTTATGTCTTGGGGGGTTGATAGGTTTCCTTTAGCCATTTTCTCAATGCTTCTTTTCCAGATTTTAATTTTGATTCCCACACAAAGGAAGGTGATCCTGACACTGTGATTTTACATGCTTGTCTAATTAACTCAACAACACCTTCTTCCTTCAGTCATGCAAAATTAAATCTAAACTGAATTGGACATAAATCCTCCACCTGATCTAGCTTCAATGTGATTGGGTGATGATCAAGTTCTCCGTGCACCTTGATTGAAGAAGTGCAATCCAAAATTTTTAGAAGCCAATTATTGTGGATTAATAAATGCTCTAATCGAGTTGTTATATTATTGTTCCTACTCCTTTGATTTAACCAAGTGTATTTTCCATATTTGGGGAGAATGTCCACTAGATCGCAGTCGTTTATCAATTCTTCCATGTGTTACCCAAAGGGTTCTGAATAGGACATCCTCCTCTCTTTTCTTTGAATCTCAAAACTGTGTTAAAATCCCCTCCCTTTATATAATTATTATGCCAGAATTTCTCCTTAGAGAATAGGGAGTCCTAAAATGTTGATTTTTCTCCATAGAGAATAGGTGTATATACATTGATAATGGGGATTTGCTCGCATGTATCCCTTCTTTCCAATAGAGATGACATCCAAAATTGAGATTCCATGCTATCAATTACCTTAAACTAAATAACAGACCAAAACATACATAATCCTCCTTATGCTCCTCTAGAGCCTTGTGTTATTCCAGTACTCTCTCCAAAAGGAATTGACTACATTGATAGCTTCATGTTCCTCAAGCTTGGTTTCCTGAAGAAAAAAAAATCCAAGGCTTCTCATGTTTCATCATGTCTTTAACTAACAAGGATTTTATGGGGCTTCCCAAACCCCTTATGTTTTAAGATAATACTTTCAACATTTATTGGGTGGATTGGAATGGATACCTCCTCCTTTTGTTGATTCCACTCCTTTCAAAACTTTTGGCTTTAGAATATCAGTGATTATTAGTTCATTGCCTAATTTGTTCTACCTCCTTTTCTTGAATCATCTTCTTGAGATGTCGGCCTTGCTTCTTCTTGCTACTATTTGTTTCATGGTTGCTACCCCCATCTACCTAAATTAGGTTTTGCACCATATTTTGAGTGATAACCCTTGTAGATGAGGGACCACCTTCAACATTCCTAGACATGAGAGGAGAGATCTTGTGATTTATTATTAGTGCATTTTGAGTCTCTATAGGGGTTGGTTCCAACTGATGCAAATATGAGTTATTCACGAGATTTGGGACCTCCTATGTTTCATTTATCTCCTTGTCTTTGTGCTCCACTTTTAATGCTTCCTTGCGAGAGACCACCTTATTCTAACTAGGGTTTGGCTCCTCTTGTTCATTCTCAGCCTAGTTCTGCAAAACTCCATATGGGTGCCAAAGATGAATCCCCATTTTTATTTTGGGTATTTCGGTTTTTTTTCTGTTATAGATCTACCTCTATTCCTTCCATGTCTCTAAGTTTGTAGTTTTTCCTCTGTTTTGTAGGTGGATCTGACTCTTTTCTAACGAAAGCTTTCTTACAATCCTTGACAAAGTGACTGTATTCATGGAACAAATGACACTTAAAAGGGATCTGCTCGTATTCCAAACTCTGAAAATGGGTTCATCTGATGCAAGAGCATGATACTTGGAGGGAGAATCTTCAAATTTATTCCAAAAACACAAAAAAATCTGCAAGCAAAGGAGTGGGATCCTTTAGCCATCATTTTCCATGTTTTTCTAGCTTAACATAGTGATAGAATATAGGACTAAATCTATAGTAATAAATGTTAAATAGATAATTTGTATTGGAGGTTCTCGAGGAGAATACCTCGTTGAACAGATAGGATTAGTTAATCAAAGTGGAGGTTCTTGAGGAGGATGTCTCGCAAAACTGATAGTTACAATAAATTAACCCTCTGTTTTAGGAACTAGTTGTTAACACAAACCAGTACATATGTAAGTTTAATGCTATTGTAATGGGATTTTGATCGCATGCTTTTATCGCATATTTTCAAAAGAAGAGGGATTTTTCTCTGTGTATTAGTCGATCCCGGAGGCGTGGTGACCTCCGAAAGCCTTTATGTGCATCAGAACTGTGTTTGCCTGTTAACCGCCTTTGGACTGTGTTTCCTTCATATCAGCGAGCCCTGGCTTCTTTATTTGCATTACAGAGTTCCGCAAGAAAAACTCTGTTTTACACAGGAAAATTGTGAAAATACTTAGGCGGAACAGTGTTCCGGACCTAAAATCTTACCATATCTGGCTTATACCCATATCGGGTCCAAACCAATATCACATCGCAGAACTATAGGGGAGAGGATCTAACCCTTAAAAGCGTCGAAGTCCGAAGTAGCGATACCTTAGACACGAAATATTATAGAAGAGAGTTGATAAGCTATCGGATCTGCGAAGCTTATCGCATCGCAAGACTGGAGTGGGAGGAATCTGGCATTGGAGTGTTGGAATCGCCGATTGCGATTGCCGATGATAGCCCATGTGTTATATCGCATCAGGGTTATCGCAGTGTTATGTGTGTTTCGTTCTTTGGAATCGCCGATAGCGATTTTCGATAACACTACATGTTATCGCATCGGGGAAGGAGCATTGGAAGAGCCGATAGTTAAAGCGTCGACAGTGTAATTTGCATATAGCGCATTCCTTTGAAAAGATTTCGCTGATAGTGTATTCTATGTATTAGTGTTTCCCTTTGTAAAAACCTGTCGATAGTGTATTTCATGTGGAAAAGCATTACGGCAGTAAAAGACCGTCGATAGTGCATTCCTGGGTATAATTGCATTATGGTTGTGGGAGACCGCAGATAGTGTATTTTATGCACAATTATGCTAATTACACCCAAAAGCCCTATCGATAGTGTATTTTATATTTCCTATGGAATTATAGTTCTGATGGAGGAAAAGAGGCTCTATTGTGTAATTTGTTCCTGATAACAAGGGTTGGGGTGATTAAGGGGGAAAGAAGTGTTGATAGTAACCTGAAAAAGGAGAATTTATAAATATCCAGCCTAGAAATAGATGACTGATAATCCAGTGAGAGAAGAAGAAGGGTTTCAGCCAGATTTGGAGGAAATTATATCAGGATTTGGGCATTTGTCTATATCGCCTGCACCCAGGCCACCATCATACCCCCAAGTTGAGATTAATATCTAAGGGAAAACCCTTCTCCAAATCAACCTCCACATAGATCTTGGCACATGCAATTTGAGATCCTTTTGGGTTTAGTCATGTCGTGATATTTTCCAACGTCATTTCCAATTACTTTTAAACAATCATCACTCTAACAACAGAGCGAAAGTTGAGGGATATTAACCCAAATCGGGACTACATTCGATACATCTTCATTTGGATTAAAATTTAATGACCACTCATTCAAATACAACCCCCGAGAGCCGAAAAATATGGTTTGCTTCTAAAAATCACATCTTTATCTTCCTTCGGTTCAAACAAAAAAAACAAAAAAACCATTGATGCAAGAGTACAAATTGATATTACCCTTCACCATTGACTTATCATGGTCTTATCTATCCACACATCCATTAATCGAGTAGAGGGTTACATCCTTGTGAACTTTCCTGCAAGGGCACGATCAGAAAAATCCATACTTGTTCTACCAACCCCCGAGGGAAGAGAAACCAAGGGTATGGTTTCAGAATTCTTCACAAACTTCGATTGCACATCCTTTCTCCTAGGTTTCAAAGAGAGAGCGACCACGAGAGCCTAAAAGGTTGTGCCCTCATTGAGAGGAGGGGGAGACTCCCCCTTCAGAGAAGCCATCGTGAAAGAAAATTATGGTTTCTACAGCGTATGAGAGGATTGCATAGCAAAAATGAGAGTAATCGTATAGTATTACTATCCCCCAAAACCCTTTAATTAGATATGATAACTCAAAAATTAATTTAAAAGAAAATATTAAAACAAAAAGGTTATTTTCATTTTTCAAATTTTAATTAATGGTGTAATCATGGTTGTTATTTAAAGTTTTGATATTACTTTGAAGGTTAGACGAGAAAATCATATAATAATATAATAGATAAATCTTGTACTTTGTAAATCTAATTAGTTCAATTAATTATTTGAAAATATATCATTAAATAAACTCAAAACTATTAATAATTATGTTAATAAATATTTCTATTTTTTTCAATAGGGATTTCATAATTTTAATTTAACTATCAAGAACTATTAGGTGGACGGTAGAGATTTAACCTCCATAAAATAATGTAGAATATTATTAGTATGGACAAATAAAAAGTTGTGATTTACCTCCAAAATAGCTATTTTTTTTTCCCTTTCAATTAAATTAATTAATTAAGCTAAAAAAATTTGTGTATTCATAACAATCACTTCAATATTTAATTTACATAATATTTCATAATGCAACCATTGCTAATTAAGTTACATTTCAATCATATAAACATCATTAATTAATAATATATTTACATAAAACTAAAAATACAATTGTATAATTACCTTATTTATTTTATTTTATAAATATAAATATAAATTTTATTATTATGGATTTCACCGTATAATATTTTGGGATATTCAATAATTTACCCCTATATGTGAAACATCATCAAATGTTCAATATTTAAATAATATAAATCTACAACCCATCATAACTCTATTGTGAGAAACAAATTAAATTGCTCTTTCAATTTACAAACTAGAAACTAAATTGAATGTTTTCACAAATAAAAATTAAATATGGTCTGCTATCCATGTCAATAGACAAAATTCTACCAAAACTCACATCTATTATTCTTTGTTGAGAGTCGAGACATGATGGTTGGGAGAGGGAACCTTGGCTCCCCAATCCTCTTCTAGTGTTTCAAGACGGCCATGTAGCTCACTTATCTTCATTCATTTTTTCATATCTATTTTCTTATTTTATGTTCTTCCCTGAGTATGGGTGCCCCAGAATCCAAAATCTTGTATGAGATGTCTACAGCTTTCAATCCTGGAAGGACTGAGATTCGGTTTCAGGATATTTCACTTTTTCAATTACTACTGAATTGTTCACACCACATTTTAGCTTAGCTTACCATGTAATTAGAGATGTGTATCATTAACATTTCAACCCATATGAATATTTCTTACCCTACTAATTTGTGAATCGTTAATACTTAATAAAAAGTGATAAATTAATATTACCAAACACAATAAGATGTAGACGGAGCAGGATTCCAATGAAATATCAAATCATGCAATGATGATATGTATTACATAAAGGATATTTCATGTTCATAACAACTTACATATAACAGAGTTATTTTGAATGTTAATAAAATGGAACTCACTAATAGAGCTTATGAGTGACCATAGAGTTTAGCTAGTCTATGTTTTATAGAATATTTCAATTTCTTTAGCATATCAGGAATAAAGGCCAACAAGTATAATATGAATCAAAGCACATAGTTGGCATGAGGCCATTGGAAGTCAATGAGCCTCGTCATTCTTGGGCTTCACCACAACAACAGGGCATTGTACATGGTGGAAACAATAGTCACTCACACTATACTGTCATGTACTCTAATATATTTGAATAGATATGTATATGACTCGACATGTACGTGGGAAAACAAAAAGTATGCATCAGGCCACGTGTAAGTACCACCTTATAATCAGAGGAAGCAGTAGACTAGAGTTTAAAAATCCCAATCCGTAATCCTGAGATAGTTTGTTTTGTTTCCAAAACTGAATAGCATAACAGGAGTATGAGATCAATATTTGATTTGAATCCACGGCCGGTGTTGTAGCAGATCTGAATCCCTACTTTTCTTAAAACGTGGTGTATGTGAAGGACGTGGGAAAATCTATGGAATTGTATTCCAAGGCATCAGTGCAGATTCTTGAAAAATAACAACCTAGGAACAATGTTGAGCTCTGCTTCACCTATCATGGTAGTGATGCCACTTTTAAGGTCGGTAACAATTGGTAACAATTGTTAAAATTTTAAAAAGAAGCTTGTTGTCGCTGTTACAACACAACCCAAAATTTTTAGCCTATATATCTAAATTTTAAGTCCCCTTGTATTTTTCAAAGTCTTAACCGATATCCCTATCGATTGTAATGGTCAAAACTCTTATCATCGGGGGCTACAAGTGCTTATATGTCTATGAGACACATCGCCTATGCTTATCTATCCTACTTAATGCCAGACACATCGCCTATGCTTATCTATCCTACTTAATGCCAGACATTAGGGTTTGTGGCATTTTGCATTCATCCATTTTGCAAAGGACCTCGCAGCATTGTTCCTCCATGTCTATTTATTTAGGGGAAAAGTATTTCATTTATGTACTTATGTGTGCCTTTTGTATGTCCACGGTTTTGGACGAAGTTGCAACCCGATCTGAGAGATGGTCACCATTAGAAACAGTCCTTAAATGATGCTTTCATATTAACTCTGCAAAGGAAGTAACGTGAAATTTCCAAGAATCAGATTATATAACCACAAATGAAAGAAAATGAAAAGTGTACCCAAGTACCCGTTGAGTCAACATATGTTCCACCAAATCCAAATAAGATAGTGTGATCTTCACCCGGAAAAATTATCGACATTTTTATGGAATGACTCTAGCTGAACTTGCAAAGGAAAACCGGTGAAAGTCTGAAGGTTGTGTACCAAGTAACAATAAGGAACTTGGAGCTTGAAGAAGGTGATTTTATGTCCCTCAAGCTCGCAACATTAACTAATTGTTGGGAAATCATTTGAAAGGCAATTGCATCGTTCCTACTTCATACAGAATATTGTCTAAGGCATGGGGCTTTCTAGTAAGCAACAAAGAGAGTTTTACTATGAAGTTGAAGATATTATATATGTTGTTTTCCATTCATTTCATGATACAGAAGGTTTCATTGATTGTCAAGGATAGCAATAGCAAATATGAAGAGGGCAATATACACACTGACAAAAAAGTTTCCTCTAATTGCTTTTAGAGAAATGATGATATACCAACTCTCTAATCCAAGTGGATATTGGTGGCTACCCGCCTATTCCACTTGGACCCCAACATTGTTTCTTTAAGTTTTCTTAATTGTAGCACAATTTATTGTTTTTGGCAGTTTTTTAGGTCCTGAATTTCTGGAGTTGTTTTGAGGACCTAAATGATGTTTTTTTCGAAAACGAACAATCCTAATACTTATAACATGGGTTTGCAGTGGAAAGTTGTAGTCCTTGGATAGATATTTCTAAACAGATATCATACACATAAAACATAGATCATATGCCAAAGTTACGACGCCGGCAAGTTGGTGTACCAACTAACTCCAGCGAGGCCCACAAACTTTTGGCATTCCATCTCCTAGGGTTAGGTTTTTGGATATTTGGGGCTTTCCCTTATTTCTCAATAATAAAAATGCCTACAAACCTCATTGTAGCATAGTTCAGAGGCATGTAGCTTCCCCATCTCTTCTCAGAGATAAACTACCATCACTTGAGCTAGTTTATTTTCATTCTACATGTAAACAATTTTCAATATTTTGTTATTAATGAATTGAAGTTCAATTTTCATTGTAGCTTTGAGTTTATGTATTTTATTTCGTTCTTGCACAAATTTGGATCGCAGATTCATCAAAGGGTTTTTAAATTGTTCCTGCATATTCTGAAGAATACAGATTTCGAAACAAAGCTGCAGATTTATACGGCCCATAAACAAAAGAAACTCAAACCCATGGGTGCTAGAAAAGAGGATGAGGAATAGCTCACCTTTTTGTATCGCATTTGGTTGCCCTTCAGTGGGAGAAGTAAGGCTTGTTGAAGCAGTTTTCCAGAAGAAGTGGGAACGCAACTTTTGTCGCCTTATTTCCAAGGCATATTGCCATATTCTTTTATTCAAGATGATTGTAGAACTCTTCTTGATAATGTCCTTATGTATACAAATATGAAATCGAACTATGTGCTATATCCTATAAGAATGATAGAGGGGATCAATGAAAATAGAAATCCATATCAACCTTTTGGCACTTGCTCAAGCCTTGTGTTGAAAACTCCAAGGAAGTTTTATGGTTACTTCATTGCATAATGCAAATCCCAAGAAAAATCTTATGATGACATTTCACGGACTTGCATTTTAGAGCACTCGGATTATGACTCTGTGATGGAGCATTTTAAATAAAATTCCATGAGTGGAAGAAGTAGGAATTCTCATAGGAATTAGTAGTACGATCCTCTTCCACGATGGGAATCTTTTTGTAGCTACAGGTTATGGGTGTTGAAATTCAGAATGTGGCCCTGCTAAAAGTAGGAACTGTTAAAGCAATCCCAACATTAACATTTCTAGGCTAGCTATTGATTTAAGTGTGGAACATGGTAGATGGAAGAACATGGGTCATATAAAAGGTATTGTGAATTGGAAGATTGCGTCACATATTATGACCCCTTCAAGAAACAAACGACAGGAAGGATTCAAGGGAAAATGTAAATAGGAAAAAGCTTCGCTGGTTTTGGAATGCCAGTATTGAAATGTAGGTAAGAAATGAGCTACCACGTGATTTCCAATCCCAAAATTAGTAGATAAATGATGGAATTACACATGGAAAACTCATAGAAGCTCTACAGTCTATAAATGCAGTTAGCAACTAATCTTGAGAACTCCATCCTACAGGTTGCAATCGCATCATCAGGCCCCAGTGGAGCTAGGGACTAAATATGTGACAAACTTTGGAAACCTCTCGCAAATAGCATTTGTAGTTTGCAATGAGACTAGAATCTCAAATTGTGACCAAGTCACATTTTTCATTGACCCCCCACACACCACCATCACCTCTTGTATTATCCACCAGGCATATAACCATTCCATCTACCCTTTTGCTTGAGTACTTATACCATTAAGGACGCATTTATCCTATCCCTCTCTGTGCACAACATTTTGACATATGCCCTACCTGAAATGTGCCCTTGCAGAAGTGCCTAAATATTTTCTTAATTGTCAGGCCCAACCTCTTTTTCTTCAATCATTCGTCCTTTATCTCCTTTTGCAACAACTCTTTCCTTGAATTTAACCCACAGTGTTTCATTTCGATTTCCAATTTGTATAAATCATATTAATACAATTGCATGCATCCTTTACTGGAATTTACACAAATTTGTTGGGCAAATTCACATAACTCCCTTTGGATAAAGTCGTATTTGTTTGTCAGCTGAAGTCCTTGATCAAAATCATTGTTGAAATGCCAACTCCATTATGATAACGCTCTCCAAGCCCTAAGCTTTCCTTTTGAACTTACGATTTGCTAATAAAGAATCCCCCTTCCCCATTGCAAATCGCCATTTTAAGAGTTACCTAGAATCATTCTGATTGAGGAATGTGATTAGAAATTCGATTAGTCCCTCTCCCTTTCTAGTGGAAAATCACACACGCAATGTACAGTGACAATGCAGATCAAATTTGCGACTACAAAGGGGAGTTGTTCTACTTAAGTCACAGGTTGCATTTGCAACCTCCTGTGTCTCTAGGAACTCAATTTTCGACCAATCTTGAACCTTCTTTATCAAATCGCAAATCACCCTTTTAGTTTGAAATGTGACTGCCACTTGAAAGTGTGACTTACATTGGAGCTCTGAACTATGACTTGCACTGTAGCATGAGGATTCTCTCTCCCTTAAGTCGGAGATTGCAATTTTAACTCTCAGTGAGATTGTAATCCCAATCTGCAACCTGCGCTAGCACCTAGACCTGTGATTACATTATAATATGGATTTGTGACTAATGTAATGGCATGTGGTATTCAAAAGGATATTGTTCTAAGTTCGGACATTATAATTCACCGTTAAGATAATGTGTTGACAATCATTTGATATTGGCTGGAACAGTGAAATCTTTGGTCAGGTTAAAGATACATCCCATTACTCAACGGTAGATAGTAATCTGCAGGTCGAAACTATATTCCAAGCACCATTGTGTCACTGGATCGAGCTGATTTTGGGACAGGAGTTCATGTGGGAGGAGAACGTAGCCCCCATCCTACATATATATAGTTCAGCCATATTTTCTGCCAACCTCCATCTATGGTGTCATATCTAAATGGAATTAGGGAGACAAGGGTTTCCTCGACAACCTTGCACTTATTTGATGAGATACAACTAGTCGTCTTATGGATACACAAGTGGACTTGGAGAAAATAAAGTTAGATTGCTTGTGTTGAAAAGTTTATAGCATTAGAGTCACGTATGGATAGTTGGAAAAACCCTTGGGAGACACCATGACATCCATAGAGGCACCACCAAAAGTGTTGATGGACCAAATATGACTTAAATTCCAGAAGAAGAAGAAAAAAAAAGAAAAAAAGGTTACCTAAAATATATTGGAGAGCTTATATGTCCAGAGTATTGCATGGTAACAAAAGTATGCCAAGATTTGTGTTGTCCCACAATGTAGAATTGAATTTGTATATGTACAATTCAGCCTAGACCAAATATGTTTGGTATCCTACTTAAAGGAGAAAAGATACATAAGGATCTCTTCCCAAATGCAACACCTTCCATACGAGTTGCAGCATTATAATCAATTGTATTTATTTTCCAATGTTGTAAATGTTACTTTAATATAAATGAAAAGTCATATAAATTCATGAAAAATGAATAGGTCATGAGGGAACTGAAAGGTCATTGGGGAACCAAAGGGTTATGAGGGGAGGTTAAAGGTCATCCACTCACTTCTATAAATGTACCCTCATACCTCATTCGAATGGACTTTTAGTACTTGAGCTAGGCTAATAATTAGATAGTTGAATTGTACTTAAGGATCTAGAAGCACTCAACTCTTGGCAGATAGTAGGATAAGTTGTGATGAGGCTAGGGTTTGGTCTTGGGATGATTTGAACTGTTCAAATCCCATTAATGGGTTTTGTTGACGGTGTTGGATCCACCAACATGTATGGGGACCTCCCCGGTAAGAAGTCTCAATCAGCGCTCAAACTGTTTGGTGTAGGAGTCCCAGTAGTGGGTCATATGGTAATGCCTTGACTATGATGTCGTACAGAGGCAAGTAAGATAACTCTGTTAGTAGCAAGGGTGTGACTGCTGCAATGAGTCAAGGAAGGTGTATGAGAGGTTCTAACACAGGTGGGTTGAGATGAGGATGAAGGTGAGTTCCAGGTTGAAAGGGATTAGTCCCGACTCAACTAGGAACACAACACATAGGACACACACAGCTTCCGGCGGAGCAATCCACACGGATGCGGAAATCACAACATACAAGGTAATATAACACGTACAACACTCACAGATCAGTCTGAACAAGTGCAACGGTTATTACAACGAGCTTCATATGAAAGGTTTGTCTGATGTCCGGCAGAGCAGTCGACCTGGACGTGACAGCATTAACAACATATACAACAAATTTCCATCAATATATTATGCATTACAACAAATGAAATAGTTCAAATGTAGAACACAAGTTAAAGCAACATGCATTATAATTGTTAAAGATCAGTCTTACAACATATACAATACATGTGTGAACCGTGTTGCCTCTTATTATATAAAGAAGTGTAAGTTCTAGTCGTACAATAGATCCATGTAAACCTGCGTGCCCCAATAGTGGAGCGTTACAGCCACATCTACCTGCTCCTCCAAAGAGATGAACTAGCTCCGTGCAGTGGAGAAGCCAAGGCACGTTACAATATTGTCCAAGCTCTTTCCAAGATATTCTTATCATAAGCTTGGCTGATCCAAAAACTCTACAATGAGATATGAGTGACTATTTATAGCAAAAGGTGGGGTGACCCTTGAAATTCCCCTTTGTGACAGTTCAACTACCCTCATGACTCTTCACCTACTCTATGACTGTTACATCCAACTATTGACACTTGACTTACACTTGACATGACTCAACATTACAATGCACATGTACTCATCTGAAACAACATGGCTTGAGCAAGACATCACTGACACTTGGTTCGTTGTGATGAGACCAAATCTTTGACATGCTTGTGATGGTGAAGGTGGTGAGCTAATGCCAAGGTTGGTTGTCCATGATGGTGTGCATGCACCTCATGGTGACATCTTACTGAAGCGAACTCTTGCCTCTGTTGCAACCGATGCATTGGTTTGGCCCCTTCATCCAACTCGTCTGCGAACATGTGCATGGTCTTCTTAGGTGTGGTTGAACCGAAAAAATTTTGATGCATAGTGTCTGTGCTGATCTTCAAGTGTGTGTTGGTGGTCATGCGCATCAACTTGTCGAAGTACATGTTCAACTCCAGTTGGACTTGCTTCTTTTCTTCGCATTGGTGAGTGTGTTGATTGGGTTGGATTGCATGCATGCGCACAATGACATACATGCTACTGAATCCCTTGCATGAGATCAACAACACTACTCACCATGTCTGCTCCGTGTCAGCTTGTGGGATGGATCTTTAACTTGTACGGACGCAGTTTCATCCGTGAGTGCATGTTGCGCCCATTGTTGTTCCTGTTCCTACTGCAACTCACTCATCTGTATGTGCAGCATCATGTTCTTCCTTGAGTTGCTGCTTCAGCACATGCAACTCTTTCTTTGTTCCATTCTTTGTCTTCACGTGATCTTCATGTCGCGCTTCACCTCATAGCCTGAGTCTCCAAAGTTGTTTTCATCATCAATGGATTTGCTTGAGCTCGCAACTCTGTTCCGCCTCTGTGTTGTCAACAACCTTCCTCTTACATTCATTACATTCATTGCATTCGTTTCATTCGGTATGCTGCCTTCAGCTTCTATTCATGATGCTGCTCACTGTGAAATCTTGATGTTCTTATCTACAAACAACTTGATATATTCATGAGTAGGTAAGCTCATAGACATTTGATCGGTTGCATCTCCAGGTGTGCTCTGAATGGTGTCTTCGACTCTGCTCTCTTGGAAACCATTGTCCCTGCATTGCTGAGAGGTAGATGAACACCTACAATAGCTAGATACATGGCAACACTCATGGCAAGCAATCTGTCAGTTGAAAACCAAAATGAACTTGAGAACTCACTTGCAACATACCTATGTGACTGATCATGAAGGTTGCGCAATTTCGACTGGGAGGTCGGGAGACTGACTGCACAAGGCACAATCTGGGTTGCTGGGAGACTGACTAACTGCTAGAACAATGCAATGCACAGTCCAATCTGGCTACTGACTGTTGGGATTCCGCAATGCGTAATCTCATATGGCAATGGTTACGGGCTTAGTGACTGCATTTCGCAATTTTCTTGGCCAGCAGTCACTATCCCTCAGGATTGCGCAAAGTAGGCCTAGGGAACAGCTACTGGCAAAAAATGTGCATTCCTGGGAAGGAAGGCAGAGCCTTCCCTCTCAAGATTGCGCAATGTTGTCTTGGTGAGGCAGAGTCCAGGCCGAGGTTGACCAAACTTATTGACGGGCAACTGAAAGTGACTATGAGTGCAAATGCATGTTGATACTGAGTGTAAGCATAAGTGAATGATCATGCATGCAAATGGTGAATGACAAATTTAGAAAATCGAACAACATGCATGTGGGTGAGGTGAGTCACCGAATCAGCGACCGTTCGCAAAAACCTGTTTCATGCATGCGACAGCAGTGAAATGTTGACGAAAATTGCAATAGTGCTAGGACAAGTTAATATATATGTAAACGAAAACAAGCATTCAAAGAAATCAAGCAAACATTACTCATACATGCGAAAACACAAAAATCAATAGAAATACAACACCAGGCATGGGAAGCGGGCTTACCCCAAAACAGTTGAGTTGAATGTGTCGGCTACTCCTGGATGTGATGTGGGATGTCAGATTTGTAAGGTTGATGTGAGGAATGAGCTGTAGCATCTGATTAATGAGTTTTGATAACATCGATGTTGTGATGCGCATGCCAGAAATCTAGGGAAAGCAACACTTGGTGGGAGGTTTCTGAAATGATCCTTGCTTGTAACCTCCAATTGCTAAGCATAGATCCCTGAAACAAGGGATGTCTTTGCATGGTGCCTTGGGATAAGAAGCCCATGCATGCAATTCAGTTTTGCTCGGTCCCGGAGGGAACCGGTCAACTCAGCTGCACGTGCGAGAGACTGCTCAACTGCTAGAAGAAAATGCACATTTCTAGCTGGGAGTTGGGTTGGTTGCCCAGAAGATTTGCGCAATTTCTGGCTGAGGAGCCCTGCTGGGGAAAATTGCCCTATTCCTGCTAGGAGTGTTGACTGGAAAAATTGTGCAATCTTGGAGCCGAGCAGGTTGCTAGATAGGATTGTGCAATTTCTAGAGGGAAGGCTAGATGCCCTCCAGAAATGTGCAATTTTCTTAGGGGAAGTTGCTCAGACTGCATATGTACCAATTCTGTGTGAAAAACCCATGAGGGGAATGCATCAAGTTGTGATCGACAGGCTACCTTTGTGTAAGAAAAACACTGAAGCTTGTGAACCTGATGAAGCAAGACAAGTTGTTGTGAAGGTTGGAAGGGAGGCTCCAAAACGAAGCTAAGGAAAAATTTTGGAGGGTGGTTGTAGCCACTACAACACTTGGCAACACACTGGTAGAACTCTAGCTCTCTGAATGGACCTTGTTCGTGAAAAGCAAGTCTAACACCTTCAGAAGTATTGCTCAGTTCTCATCTCCTCTTGGTTTCACACTAGCTTGATTGTAAGATGTAGCATCTGCCAAACTCTTGGTCAATTGACACACATATCAAGCCAAGTCAACACAGTTGTTTCGATTGGGGCTGAGGGGTATATTGATGCACAAGCAGTATAGTCATCAGAGTCTTGGTTTCATCTCTGGTGTTGCTCCGCTGCCAGCAGGCTGGACAGTACCCTGACGGAGTCACATAAGAACACAAGCATGGCTCTGCTTCCAGCGAGCCTGGTCAGTACCCCAGTGGAGTTACTTGCATTGCCTCTCTGCGCTGGAAGCCTTTCTCTTCTTTCGCCTTATTCATTTTCATTTTTTTTTCAAACTTTTTTCGCTTTTTCATTCTTTTCATTTTCATCTTCGTAATTGTGCATAACACTTATTAATTTCAGAGGTGGAAGAGGGATCCTGACTTATTGAGAGAAGAAGAGGTTTTTCCTGCAGAGAAGTAATTTATTATACCTCTGACATGCTTGTTAAGGTTTTCCCCCTCACCTTACTCTACTTGACTAAGCTGACAAAGGTTAACCCAAAAACAGCCAACTAGAGTAGGTGAACTAGTTAACTGATCCAGGAGGATCTTGTCATATCAGTGACACAGGTTCAGTTTCATAATTAGCATTCAGTGTCTGGTGTCGTCAGCTTCGACAGTGATGTTTATGGTTCAGGTTGTTCAGTAATGTATATGGTTTTCATGGTGATATGGTTTGGAACCTGGTTGTCAACGTGTAGTTGTCGTCAGTTCTGCCAGGATTTGGTTGTCGATATGTGCTTGTCGTCTACCTTGCAGGATTTGATTGTCGACGGGTTTGTCGCCATGTGACGTTTGTTGCTAATGTCTCTTTGTCACATTTAGTTGTAAATGGGTTATTTTTAAAAATAAACCTAATACAAACCTAATGAAAACTACACCATGCATTAATATGTCAAAAACCTAAGTCTAAAACCCATTACCCTAAGTCCTACAACCTAATACATTAACCTAAGTCCTACACCTAAATCCATGCATTAAAACATCTAAACCTAAGTTCTAAAACCATTACAATACATTAAATACCTAAAACCCAAGTCTAAACCCTTTTTATAAACATTGCAATGCATAAACCTAGGTCTAATAACCCTCTCGGCCTTGTTTATAAACAAAACATTACAAATATGTTAAAACAGTCTGCTGACCGCTGGCCTAAACCGCGCAGGGTGCTAACCGTAACACAGCATGTGAGCAGATTAGAGGTAGCTACAACAGGTAGCAGGTGTAGGGTTAGCAATTAACCATAGCAAGAGTAAACCATAACGTGACATGTGAACAGTTCACCATCGGAACCGCCAGGATCACAGCATCGAAACCGTAACCGTTGGGAGTCAGTCACATGCATTGACATCACCACATCGTAAGCCAAGACCGCCTGACAATTACCGCGGAGGTGATAGCCTGTAGTTAGACTGTGTCAGTCACATGTTTGTTGTCACCCTCCTCCGCTCAGTCATCAAACCGCCAATGGTTTTATGCTATTATAAGGTCGAATGTGGGTTCCGAATTGTATTTTGGAGCAAAACTAATTCAACCACCATGAAAATTATCCTAAGGTGTCAAATATTGACAAGACCGAGGGAAAACAAACCCAAATTGCAGCTCATTCATCCCAAACTCAACCTGAGGAGGTTAGGGTGTACTTGGAAGGTTTTAAAAGGATGTTTTGCTCATTGAAGAGAAATGGAGTGGTTTTGAAGTTTTGTGTGCAGATTCTAGAGATTAGAGGTTGTTTTTGTTTTCATTGTAACAAGGGCATCGGGAGTCAGAATTGGGAACCATGATAGGCATTGGAAAGTTGGTTCAGAGAAATTTCTTATGACAATGACCAAAAGTGCCTGCATGCACATTCATTTTGGTCAATTTGTTGTGTAATCAAACTCTTCAGTTTCAATCCTAATAAAGGGGTCGCCCATCTTGAAAGTGGACCCGGAGACGTAGTTCATCAAGGACGAACTCCGTAATCAATATTGATGTCTGGTATCATTGTGTATTTGCTATTTTCACTTCTATTTTGCATCTTACTTATGTTTTATCAACTGTCATAAAGTCATTCTTCTCAAAAAATTCTCACGATTTCAGCACTTTAAGTTAATATTCAATTCACTGTTGGCATAACCAATTCTACTTGAGTTTTAACATATGATCATTTTAGATCATATAATTTGGTATCAGAGGAGGTTTCCTTTGTAGAATATGCCATTGAATGTTAACCAGGTCTAAGTCGCAACATGGAGAAGGAATCCTCGAGCAGATTAACCCATAGATTGGAAAACGAAGAGTCGTTCATAAGTCGACCATGACAAGATCTGATGTAGGTGAAAATACAGACGCTAAGATGAGCGATGAACAGTTTCAGCAAGCATTCCTGACTATGCAACAGATATTAGGAGAACTCTACGAAGACAAGAAGGCAAGAGATGCAGCTTCTTCTTCAAAGACATCGAAGAAGGAAAATGTCAGGCCAGGCAATAACTCCATTAGGCAAAAAACTGATTAGTATTATTCCATCAGGTATGTCTTTGTTATATACAATAGGGTGTGACTGTTCAGTTCATCTCCTGATGACTGTTCACATTCCTAATTTAATTATTTACAT
>APFE031321009.1:10617-59319 GCA_000404065.3 Pinus taeda | reverse complement strand
CCCCCCCGTGCATTCTTCTTTGGAAACTATCAATGTTTGCTTGATAAAGTTTTCAACGCGCCAACACCCAATTCAACCATTTTCTAAAGTTAAAAACCCACCACACCACGAAAAATTTAGCCTTTAATGTGTGCACACCTTTGTTAAACCCCGCGCAACTCCCTTTCCCACCCACCGTCGAATCGCCTCCCCTAGATCCGACGGTCCTTGATCGCATCGCGCGCCCGATTACGGTGGTAGGTTACCACCCGATGTCCGACGGTTTTCCCGTCGTACACCGGGACATGTGGCAGCCTCCCATTGCATCGGGCCACCCCTGACAGAAACCACCTCCGTACCAAAGGCAGTTTGATGCACAGGAAAAACCGCCCTCCCCTCACATAACAAGAGCGCCACCTCATCCTGCTAGGTCGCTTCCACGTCACCTCACCTTGCCACGTAGCCCAGGCCACGTCACCCCGCCGTACTGCCACATCACCTGATGACGTCAGCATGCTGACATCACATCCGTACCTTAGGACTCCACTGCTGACGTCAGCATGCTGACATCATCTGCCGTACTGCTGACGTCAGCAGCCAGAAAACCAAAAATTTGCGCAGGAGAAAAAATCGTGCTTCGGAGCTCCGGAATGAGAAACAGAGGCAGTTTTTGATGCGCGATTAGTGAGAAGCGCTAATCGCGCATTGCTATGGGAAATAGGCCATTTTGGGGAATCTTTAGGGAATCTTTTGATTCCTTGACCCGTTTTGCACCGAAAAAGCCCGAAATTGCCCAATTTTGCCAAATTAAACCGATTTGAAGACAGGAAGAGACCAGAGATAGAGATTAAAGAGTATCAGGTCAAATCAACAGGGAAAACGCATGTCAAAGAATATCAGCAAGCGGCGGACACCATCAAAGTAGCGGCAAAGAGTATCAGTGAAGATCTTAACAACGGCTCAAAGCAGGAGGAAATTAAATACTTTCCACCAAAGTCAAAAAAGAAGGCGAGGCCATTCAAAACTCTCAAATCATGGTTATTGCACATTTAACTTGCACCAGAACAGAACTGCAGATCCCAAAGCACAGTTATTCCAGCAGTACTGCATCAAGGCTCCAAGGGCCACATTGCGCTCCTTTTGATCCAGCTACCTCTGACACAATTTCAATAGATATTTACTTGCACTTAATTTTGGCACAAGTTTAGGTTTAGAAAGCTCTTTTACAGACCTGTTTTAGGTCAATTGTAATAAATAATTTGAGATATTTGCACTATAAAGACAGCCCTGAAACACTGTATTATGGGTTGGTTGGTTGGTTGATTGATTTGTCAATAAGCTATTTCTAGCTGATTTTGCTCCGGGAGAGACTCGCACTGTAATATCTGACAGGTTTCTATAATCAAAGACTGCTTATGAGCCTTGGAGAATGGATTGTTCACGGTGTTTACTGGTTGAAGAGTGATTTTGGAATTCCCGTGCTGTTGCATAACTCAATAAGTGTTTCTTACCTCTATTTTCATTCATGAATTACGCTCTTAAACAGCAGAAAGAAATATTATCTTAGAATTTGTTTAAATACACTCTATGCTCAGTTTCTGTTGTTTCTTTATGTTTTCTTCTGTTTAAGTATAAATATGAATTCCACATGGCTCATGTTTGCCTAAACCCAAGACAGTTATCCAGGGATTCTTCACTGCCCCTAGATACAGATCATCTTTCCCTCTGTTAAGTTAAATGAGATATTCTTAAGTGCCTCTCATTCCTTACATATCATCCACCGTTTTATTTTGAAGATTGCATTATGAGCAGCTATCCTGCTTCATTATTTCTCTTATGACCAGAAAGACACACTGATAATCCTAACCCGTGACTCCATGCCCAATGGTTTGAAACTTATCACTTCATAAATTGCCTCTCTGCCTGAAAGCAATTTCCTTCCATCCAAACACAAACAAGAACCCCTGAGCCAAAAGCTAGCCTAAAATCATCAACAAAGTTGAATCATTAAGAGAGAGCCCTCTCTGATTGCAAGTGGGCTAGAACCTACAATCCAAAGATTGGTTTGTGGTTACCTCGGCCGTATCCCTACAGGAGCCTAGGGACAACCTGAGTGATAACAATATGCATGAAAATGTGTTGGCTTTTATTATATAAAGAAGTGTAAGTCATAATCATACAATACACAATGTAAACCTACTAGCCCTATCAGTGGAACGTTACAGCCACATCTGCTTGCTCCTCCAAAGAGATGTACTAGCTTCGTGCAGTGGAGAAGCCAAAGTGCATTACAATATTGTCCAAGCCTTCTTCAAGATAGTCTTAGTAGAAGCTTGGCTGACCAAAAGCCTATAAAATGAGTTATGAGGAACTATTTATAGCAAAGGGTGGGCTGACCCTTGACATTCCCCTTTGTGATAGTTCAACTACCCTCATGACTCTTCACTTACTCCATGACTATTACCTCCAACTGTTGATACTTGGCTTACACTTGACATGACTCAACATTATAATGCACATGTACTCATGTGAGACAACATGGCTTGAGTAAGCCTTGCAAGACATCATTGGCACTCGGTCCGCTGTGATGAGACCAAATCTTTGACATGCTTGTGATGGTGAAGGTGGTGAGTTTATGCCAATCTTGGTCATTCATGATGATGTGCGTGCACCTCATGGTGACATCTTGCTGAAGCGAAAACTTGCCTCTGTTGTAACTGGTGCATTGGTTCGGCCCTTCATCCAACTCGTCTACTAACATGCGCATGGTCTTCTTGGGTATGGTTGAACCAGAAACACACTGATGCACAATGTTTGTGCTAATCTCTAAGTGTGTGTTGGTGTTCATTTGCATCAACTTGCCAAAGTACATGTTCAGCCCCAATTGGACTTGCTTCTTGTTTTCATCTTGGTGAGTGTTTTGAATGGGTTGGATTGCATGCATGCACTCAATGACATGCATACTATTGGATCATTTTCATGCGATCAACAACACTTCTCACCATGTTTTCTCTGTGTCAGCTACTAGGATGGATCCTTAACTTGGACTGACTCAATTTCATCCGTGAGTGCTTGTTGTGCCCACTGCTATTCATGTTCCTATTGCAACTCATTGGTCTATCTGTATAGCTTCATTTTCTTCTTGAGTTGTTGTTTTGGCACATGCAAGTCCTTCTTTGTTCCATCTTCTGCCTTCACACAATATTCATGCTGCATAGTCACTTCATCGCTTGAGTCTCCAAATTTTATTTCATTATCAGTGGATCTGCTTGATCTTGCAACTTTGATCCGCCTCTAGGTTGTCAACAACCTTCCTCTTGCATTCTTTGCATTCGTTGTATTTGCTACATTTTGTATGCTACCTTCAGCTATTGTTCATGATCCTGCTCACTGTGATGTTACTGCCAGATTTCCTTTTCCATGAAGAAATTCATGTCTTCATGAGTATCTAAACCCATGGATACTTGATTGATTTCATCCCCAAGCATGCTTTGAATGGTGTCTTCGTCTCTTCTCTCCTAGAAACTATTATACTTGTACTGCTGAGAGGAAGATGAACACCTATGATACCTGGAGACATGGAAACACTCATAGTAAGAAATATGTCCGTTGAAAACCAAAATGGACATGAGAACTGACTTGTAACATACCTGGGTGAATGATCATGAAGGTTACACAATTTTAGTCAGGAGGTCAAGAGACAGACTACCAAGATTGCACAAGGCACAGTCTGGGCTGCTGGGAGACTGAATGACTACTAGAACTGTGCAATGCATAGTCTAGTTGGGAAGTTGGTTGCTGGGATTGCACAATGCGCGATTCCAGCTAGGAAACACTGTTGTCCCAAGGACAAATTTGCACAAATTTTTGGGCCAAGCAGCCACTGACCTCCAAAAATGCGCAATTTAGTCTAGGAGGCCATTGTTGGCCAAAATGAGCAAATCTAGAGAGGAAGGTGAGACTTCCTTTCCAATATTATGCAATGTGGCCTTGGTGAAGGCAAAGACCAGGCAAGGTTGGCCCGACTCACTGATGGGCAATTGAAAGAAAAAAAGTCGATGAAATGCATGGTGACACTAAGTGATAGAAGAAGTGATAAACAGTGCATTCAAAACATGAATAGGGGATTGAGAAAATAGATCAACATGCATGTGGGTGAGGTTGTTTGCCGGTTGGGCAAATGTCCATGCAAAATAGTTTCATGCATGCGACAGTAGTGGAATAGCAACAAAATTAAAGGAGAGCTAGTACAAGCTAGAATATATGTAAACGAAAACATGCTTTCAAAGAAATCAAGCAAATAATACTCATTGGGTACTTTCTCTTTCATTTTGTTTCCTTTGCTCAACTAACATTGGTTTTGTTTTTATGGAGGTGTTCCCTTATTGGCGCTTAACTGCACTAGTGTCAACTATTAATATACTTCTTTGTTTCTTTCTACAAACATATTCTATTTGATTGTTTCAATAAAACTATCCTTGGCATGTAAAACATTTGGTGTTAAAAATGATCCCAAAAACTCTTAGGACTTTCTTGGTCTTTGGGTCGTCTTACACTTAGTTGATGTCTCATCCAACACCTATTTTGCAATTGTTTAGAACCATTGTTGTAGATTTAGATAATTAATATTGATATTAATTAAAACTTATTGCTAATATATTCCTACTCCTTGTTGCTTGAATTCAGTTGATTTGTCGACTTTTTTACTTCTTAGTTTACTTGAGGGTTTCAACAATGGGCCCAACAAGTCAACTTTGAAGGGTTTCATGTAAATTATTGCTTACCATTCTTCTTCTTGTTCCTCATACATTAGTGGTAGATAGAGTTTGGTCTAGGGTTCCTAAGTAGTTGGTGGAATCAAGAAGGTTGTTTTGGTTTGTTGACATAGCTCATTGAATATATGTTCAATATATGGTTGGTGGGGAAGTTTCTGAGGATCAACATCACTAGAGTCGATGTACTAGACCTTCATCATGCAATGCCTAGTTGAATATGCAACATGCTAGGAATCATATGTCAAATATGTTGGGAAACCCTCCATATTGACACAATTTTTAGATTCAACATCTAGCTTCTAAATATCTCCTATGGGGAAACTGAATTAGGGGTTCTTGACCAATTTTGTGCAAAATTTTTGTAATTCTTCATCACCAGATAGAATTTTTTGTAAATACTACCCCACTAATTAGGGGGGCCTATTTCATGGCTAACAAAATTAATATGGATGGGAAACAAATGATCTTACCAAGATTTTGACACTCTTGACAATTAGTTGTTACCATGTTGATAACGTATTCTACCTAGTTATATTTTCCTGTCTTTATAATCTGGATGATAGATTCCAACATGTTTTGTTTGATGTTGGATGCCCATCGATTTGGAATAAGACAAAGAGAGATAATAATACATGTTCATTTTACCCAGGGATCCCATACTTGGCTAAAAATTATGCCTTTGGAATTCTTAGTCGTCATTCCTCTTGTGAACTCTCTAATCCAAGTGGTTGAGTTGACTATCTTTAGTATCTTATCTATGGTATGTGGTAACCTGATGATGTTATAGATGGTCATTGGTGTGATATTAGAGGTTTTTTAAGCAACAAGGTACCATCATGGCACGGACTAATTACGAATTTCGTAACTTCTTCTTTTAGGCCTGCAAAATTTGTGACTAGGGGTACACTTAGATAATCTCAAATTGCTAGCTTTGTGCAACATTTGGACATTTGTAGTCCATTTCTTATCTACTACTCCCCACTTCTTAAATTAATCAAAAAAAAAATCCCACGATGGCTCATGCATCTCTTCTTTTTTAATATCTTGGAGCTCAAGCTCCAACTCCGTATCCATATCTTGGTTGAAAAAAGCTTTATTTATTAGCTCCATCATGATTTCTTCATATTAGAAGTGGACTCTCTTCCTCACCATCTTGAAATCCTCCTGAAATTCTTTTCCTCTAAGGAACAAGAGCAACTTTGAGTAAAAAATTGTCAGGCTAAGAAAGTTTGGGAGCTATATTAATTCAAATGCAACACTTAGTGAAAATTTAGGAGAAACTGGTGGTGAAACTGGTCACTCTCTCAGTTTTATGGCTGAGGAATTAAATGTCTCATGAATTTCATATGCGTCCTACCATTGAGTATGTCTCATCTCATAATATTCAATCTTTCCATACCTCTTGGTACATGCGACGTGGGTGACCACATTACTTTTCGAGATTTGGTGGATGATTCATTTTTTTTAAATGTTGAATCATTAGAAGATTTTAATTATGATGTGATGTCTCCATCAGCTCTAATATTGTGGTCAGAGGAAGTTGTTGGGCTAAATTGACTTCCAACTTGTGGTCGATCTTCTCTCCTCCTGGTCAAGTCAACCTCTTTCTTAAATTGAACTTTGAATCTGATTCATCAACCTTTTCTTCTTCTTTGATGATGTCATTGTCAACTTATATTTTTTTGCAATTAGTATTTAGAAACTTTCTTAAATATTGTCCTCACTACATTTCTTTGTGACACTTGTTCATACGATTGGGATTCTTCTTTATTAATAATATTCATCTACTGGCATGATTATTATTCTACTGACTTTGTAACTATTGTTGATAATCCTATGTATTATATTACTTGTAATGATTGAAATTAAGAAAAACAAAAATATAATACATTTAGTCAGTTAGCTAGTCTACCACAATGTGGTTTTCAAACTAACCCATGTTCCTAGTGCCTCAGGGAAGTTTTCACAAGTCGCATGCAGACACTCCTAATTGATATATCTTTCGAGTCAAGCACCATTTATGGTTCATTCGAATATGTGCCCTTGAAGTTTTTAATATGAATAGCTCTAGAAGAATGTATATATTCTTTGACCGCAAAGAGGCCAAGCCATGCACTTTCTAGTTTCCTTGGCTTCTCCTTGACTTAATTGGTGTATAATAATGACATGTCTCCTACTTTTAAATTATTTTTTTGCAAGTTCCTTTCATGCCTTGATTTTTATTGATTTTTTTCTTACTTGTTGTTGGTGTAATGTGAGGAGATTCTCCTCTAAGCTCCTCCTCAAGACGTTGTAATTGATGGAGTCATTATTTCTCAACTTTTCTATGATCACATTTTAACACATTCAATACATTCACAACATTTGTTGTGTAATGAAGTGGTACAAATGCTTTTTTTCCATAGATTAATTTGAATGGTGTGTATCAATTTGATTGTCTGTATGTCATTCTATATGTCCACAAAATTGGTGGGATTTTTTTTATCCAAGTAGTCCCTATCTAAGTTGAATATTTTAGTGAGTCCCTTAGGAAACATTTCTTTGAATGATTCTATCATTCCATTTTTTTGTGGGTGGTAAGTTGTAAATTTTCTATTCTCAATCATAAATTTTTGCAACAATGTTTGGATTTTTAGAATGTAGATTTTCACATTTATAAATATGATGTTGATAAGTATTGTGTGACAAAGTATGTACCCCTATAGCTTATGAGAGTTAGGGGGCAGCCAAATCTCATTACTATATTTTCATAAATGAATTTAGTTGCTACTTCTCTTGTATAGGATTCAGTTGGCTCTACTTCTACCTATTTTCTGAAGTACTCCATTGTTGTTGTAATGTATTTCTCACCCATTCATCTAGCTCTTTTGGGAAACGGGTCGACAAAGTCCATCACCCAGATATTAAAAGGTATAGTTGGGGTTTATCGAGTGGAGTGACATATGATTCCTCTATAATGGATGACTTATTATTTTTCACATGTCACATTTATGGACTTGTAGTTATCAGTCTCAAAAGAGAGTTGTAAACCATAATCCAAATTGAAGAATTTTTCTTGCAGTTGCGTCTCCTTGATCATTCCCATCAACACCTCCTCTACAAGCTTCATCAATAGGAGATTCCCTTTCATGTTATACCACTCCCTCTAAATACCTCATCAGTTCCTAGCTTATATAATTGCCCATTTATAATTGAGAATGATGCTACTTTAATTGCTAGGATCTTCTTTTTTAATACAGTTTGTTAGGTGTTTTTCCCATGTGTAAGAATTGAGTGATTTCTACAAGTTCCAAAAGGATTGCTTCTAATTTGAATAAATGGGCATCAAGTAGAATCATCCTCGAGATTTGTCAACTCCTCCCTTATCTCTATTTGGGATAGATGGTCAGTCCCAACATTCTTTTTACTGGGTAGGACTATTACCTCAAATTAAAATTCTTGGAATAGCAATAACCATTGACAAATCTAACCTTGATGGAATGGTTTGTTGACAAGATACCTCAAGGCTTGATGATCTGTGAAAAAATGAAAGGATTTTCAAAGACGTAGTGACAAATTTTCTGGAGAGTAAAGATCATGGAAACTACCTCTCTCTCTATTGTTGTATAATTTCACTCTACTTTATTTAGTTTTAGATTGGCATAAGCATTGGGGTTGTACATGGAATAATTATCTGATTTTGCTAGAATGAACACTACTGCAACATTGGATGCGTTAACATGTACATGGAAATTTTTGGACTATTCAGGGAACTTTAAGGTGGGTGCTTCAACGAATTTCCTTTTAAGTAATTAATATTAACCATCACATTATTTCATCCATATCTATGCAACATCCTTCTTTATCAATTCATCGATTTAGAAGAAAATATCAAAATAGCATTGAATGAATTTTCTGTAATATCTTTTATGCCCCAACAAAATATCGATCTTCTTTTGATTAATAGAGGGCTTCAAATCAAGGATCACTTTTATTTTTTCCATATCCACTTTGATATCATCCTTGGATACTACATATCACAACGATATACCTATAACAGTAGAAAAGATGCATTTTTTAATATTTAAAGACAAAATGGATTTCTCTACATCTTTCTAACATCAATCCTATCCATTGATTATGATATTTTAACAATGTGTAGATGGTCCAATCATCAAAATAAACTTCCAATGTCTTAGAAATGTACTCCTGGAATGCCTTAACTACTATCTTGGAAGAAAATGTTGATGCATTCTTTAGACCAAAAGGCATTACTTTGTCTGCAAAAGAGCCAAATTCTATAACAAACGTGTTATTTTATTGGTCTTGTTTTGCAATAGGTATGTGATTATACACTAATAAACCATATCTCAAAAAATATCATTCATGACCCGCCACTTTGTTTATGATCTCATCTACAAATTTTGTCAGGAACGGATCATTTACTGTTAACTTATTCAATCCATGGAAATTGACCCATATTCTTCGTTTAGTCGGCTCATGCTTTTTGGATTGCATGACAATAGGAATCTCCCATTCCAATTTTTCAGTGGGATAGATGATGTCAGTAGTTAACACTCTGTCTATCTGTTTTTGCACAATTGGTTTGTATTTATGAGCGAGTTTGTAAAGTCTTCCTTTTGTTATATTTTCTCTGGGAATGAGGTCAATTCTCATTTCCCCCATTTCTTTGATAAGTCCTTTGATATCCTTGTAATCACAGTAAAATACATATTGATACTCCGTCATCAAGTTGGTAAATTCTATTTTCTGTTTTCCTAACCAATACTTGCCAAGTTAGGCCATTTTTGGTTGGTCGTTGTTTTAAATATCAACTTCTTTGATGTTTATTTCTGCATCCGTCTAGTTGGAGGCCTTCAATTCATCAAGTATTTGATATCTGAATTCAATCTCTTGATAAGTAAGTGGGAAGTCTAACTTTTCCAATTTCTCACTTTCCTCCTTTTTAAATATAAATATCATTTAAACTTTTTTTATATTTTCGAGATGCTCCTTTTTCCAATAGAAACTTTACCTTGGAGTATGGATACTTTCCATTTACAAGTGACTAGCTAAATTATGATTTGGAAAGCATGATTTATGATTACATATAGGAGTCAAAGAGGAATTAATCATTATTCTTACTTTTTGTTTATGGGAAGTAGAATACTCGTTTTTCAAAAATTCTTTAATTTGGTGAGTTGCCTCAACGAGTGGTTTCTCTTCTGGTCAAAATTCAAAATCTTTAATAAAATTAATTTTTAACTTGCTCCATTGTAGTGAATGACCTCGAGTTTCTTCTAGCTTATACCACTTGTTAGTAAAACCATCAAGAGTGTTAGGGAACATATGTAGTTACACTATTTCATCCATGGACATGATTCTTCACCATTCCAACTCACAATTTTGTACATGTTGGGTAGGGTTTTGTCAAGGATTAAACACTGGGATGTTTGCTTGTACTGGCAATCTGTGTCCCCAAACCTTCCTATAAACTAAGTTGTTTTTATTTTCCAAGTTTTAAGTCAAGAAGCATGGGTGTCCCACAACCGATATGATTTTCCAGGAAAGGTGTTGGCTAAGCTTTGTGTTCTCCTTTGTTCTCTAATAGATTTAGATACTTGTTTGAAATGATTCATGTTTCCATTATTGCTATTGATGGAAATCCTAGTAAAGGAGGAGATTGATGGGCTTATCAACATAGTAATGCAGGTCATTGATGTCATATGATGGATGGCTCAAGGTTTTTGAACATTCCCATCAAGAATGGGATTTTCATTTAATAATGGTAGGATGATTGGTGGGTTAGTTACTTTTCACCAGATAGAAGAAAAGTATCCTAGTTTTCTCTTCAACCGTATCTGAGAAAGATATTATTGAAGCAGAGCAAAGGCCACAAAATTATTTCAATGACAAACAAAAATAAAATCAAAATGCATTGATATAATGAATTATGCAAGATGTTGGATTCATCAGGGAACACCTATTGCTGCAAGTATTATCTACAAATCACTTATCTATTGACGATAATTTAAAGTTGGTATACCATATTTTTTTTTATCCCACTATTCAAATAATTAGCTCAACCATAGAGGCTTGGGAAGACAATGATGTTTTGACTTCTTAGTTATCAAATGCATCCATTTTATTGGTACTCCTCCACTATCAGTGAGATAAAATGGAGCAACTTTGGAGGAATCCACAAAAGCTAAAATCCCTCTGAATGTATGCTAGTGTTGACATATATTTACCCAGTTGAGTAACATTGTTATCCCACTTTAGAGATTTCAATTTCCTTGGCCAATTTGATTAGAACCAATTCAAATACGATGTTTTAGAAGTGGTAGGCATTGATATGATCCTAGCATAAGGTATGACATTCCGACACCCACAAATTTGGGCATATATATTGTGGTTGAAAATATTGCTTTTTTGTAGAGAAATATGGGAATATATGTCAACACTCTGAGGGAAAGCACTCACATATTGATACATTTGATTGATTCTATCACTTATGTAAATTCTTTGAAAGAGGAAAATATTCCTATTCCAAATCAATCAGAAATTATAACAACACAAAATTGCACATAAAACCATGTGTAATGAACTAGGGGCATTGATTCACTGGTAAGTGTAAAGGCAACCATGGAAATGTAGGCAGAGGAAGAATGGAAAAAGTGAGCACAAGCATTGGAGTCTGAAGGAGTACAACAAGGAAATATCAATATTTCAAATAGAAAAGAAAAGTGTTGTGATATTGGAGTCAAAACTTGCCATGATGGACCAAGTCACTCATAGAAAGATTCCAAACAATCTAGATCTCATGATGGGTTTCTTGAACTGTTATGTTCGTGAATATTCATATGTTAAATAGAAAAAAGTGTGAAAATGTATAAACTTGTTTTTTTATTGTGGGTTGTTTGGAGGATTCAAAGAGAATGAAATTTATATATAATATGCTTCAATATGGATAATGGGTGGATGAGAGATTGACTATTCGGGATCTGATCCTGCAAGTGTAAGACATATTCTTTCCTTACATAATGTGTTTATGAAAATGTGGAGAATTTGAGACTTGTGTCCACTGTGTATTTTGATAACTTACAGTGTTGTTGTAAAATCATTGAAATCTAGTTTTGTTCCCTAATCAGTTGAATATATAAAGGAGCGAACCTGATGGTATATAATTTTGAAGTCTGAAGTCTGAAGAGTAGATGGATAAGAAGCATGAGACATGGATCAATGTGTTCTAATTTGTAGAATTTAATCAGATTCAATATCCCCTTAGTACAATATAAAATGATTGCTTGAATGCATAGACTTGTTGGTGTTTGAATGTGCTAAATTGAGTTTGAAAATATGACTGCATTGAGTATATAATTAACTTGTTGAGAACTAATAGAGATAAGTTAATTTATTATCAAGGGTCAATTATCAAATTGAAAGATAGACTAGAAAGATCAATCTTGAAAATTTAATTTTATCAATCCATTAAGAAGGGTGCTAGAATCCAATTTGAAAATGAAATGATAGTTTGATTCATAGGTACCTGAAAGAAAACCAACGGAGTGGAAGCTTCTTACTGGTGGGTTCCAGTAAATATATATGGTTTGGTGCTCCTACAAGTTGGTGCTTAAGAAATAGAAGGGGATAGAAGTCTCCAACTGTTGGGTGTCAGTAAAAATTTGTAATCTAGAATTGAAGAAAGAAAGAAGATGAATGGTGGTTTCCCCCCTTTATGGTTTTCCACCTAAGACTTATGTGTCCGTCAGTCTGATGTGAATGGTGTTTTCATTTATTTACTAATTATGTTTAATGCTAAAACAAATAAAATAATTGATTTGCAATAATTGAATACATTTTTTAAAATATTGATTCACCCCCCACCCCTCAGTGTTTCAACAATTGGTATTATAGCAGGTTCCTTCAAGTCTTAACTTAATCAATGGAAGGAAGATCGAGTGAAAATTTCCATCCAAAATGAAATATTCTCAAATAAACGTCCATTTTTTTATGGGACAAACTTTACATTTTAGAAAATTGGAATGAGGATGTATTAATGTCAAATGGAGCAAAACTCTAGGAAGTAGTAATGAGTGGATATCAAAGCCCATGAACTATCCCTACAGATGAAGGTGGTAAGAAAAAATATGAAAACAATGCTAAGGCCATGAATGTCATTTTGGGAGTATTAGCTTCATCAAAATTTCCTAAGATGATGCAGTTTGAATAAACTAAGGGATGTGGTACAAACTAGTAAACAACTATGAAGGAGACACCAAGGTGAGGAATTATAAACTGCAAACCATTGATGTCTAGGGTAACGCAGAGCGGAAGAGGCTATCGAGGGTCTGAAGGTTTGGAGAATAGTCCCCTGATTTCACTGTCACGATAAAGTGAAGAGGAACTCGCTGGGTTCTCTCTGAGAAGTGCGGTCTGGTTGATCAAGCAGCACATTCCACTATTAACACCTCCATCCATGGCCCCACCAAATTCACCTACATCAACCCCATCTTCACCCACCCCACCTCCACCACCACCGAAGGTTGGAATGGCGAGTGTAATCAAGTTTCTTGTATTTAGAGGTGTAGGGAATGAGGAACCAGATCAATTATGGTTCATGGTAAAGGCAGTATAGGAAGCCGAAGGTGTTATGGATGATAACATCAAAAAGGCTACTTTGGTGATCGTGTTGCAGGATCGAGTATTGGCGTGGTATATAAAGTACTCTAGCGATCACCTGAATATGAGAATAGCAGCGATCCAGGATGTATTGAACAAAGAATTTAGCTGGCACAGTCGGTCATTGGGTTCAAAGAAATTGTGATGTTGTCAAGTGAAACCACGTGGGATCTGGATTAGAGATTGAAGAGTACGATCCGTGAGGCTAACATGAAATTGATAGATGCACGACACTGTGCATGGTTTGTCATGTCTTTGACACCACATCTGAGGACAGCGTTGTCACAGCAAAAGATCTCAACCCAAGCTGAAGCATTAGAAATAACGATGAGGTTGCATGAAACTCCAATACAGGGTCTGGGGTTGGGAGTTCAGCAAATCCACGTGCAACTACAAAACCTATCCTTGGAGATGCAAAGTTTGAAACAAGATAAGGTTCCCCAGTCAGAGGCACACAAAGAGGTGTTGTGCATAAAATGTAAAGGACAGGGCCATGATAAGGATCATTGCCTGATATTTGCAAACTATTTGGTAGGAGGGGGACCAATGCCATTGTGACCAGAGGCACAACTGGGGCCAAATGTGGTGCCTACACTCTAGTGCGCGATCTACTAGGTGGGAGGAAAGCACGCCGCAGACAACTGTCAGCTATTGCAAAAATTTATACAACCCTCTCAACAGCTATTTTGCAATTTTTGTAGATCGATGGGCCATGACGAACAAAATTGTCAAAGTTTTGAGTTGTTGATGGATCAGACATCTACTTACAGGATGTAGACTGAGGCCCAAGGTCAGGATCTGGCTATAGCAATAGCGCGCGGTGGATTCCAGGGACTCGGATGGGGACGAGGAGGAATGGGACCTGGACAAGGGCGTGGACAATTAATTTACTACAATTGTGGAGGACCTGGGCACTACATGCATGATTGCACGAACCCGACCAGAACATGTTGCCCATACTGTTACCAATTTGATCATGAAGTAGTAGATTTCCCCACACTAATTGCACAGATGCGTGAAAAAGGGGTGCTTCAGGCTAATCTCACTTAGAACGTCCAAATAATGAAGGCTAAACCATGCAAAGAAGACCCTAATGTGAAAATGGTACTCAGATGTGGTGCAACTATAGGAGAATATAAGGGGAAGAAACTTGAGGAGGATACATGGGTTTGCAAGGTCCCTACAAAGCAACCTGAGTTTGATTTGGAACACGCGAAGGAAACATTTATGGAAGCTAAGAAGAGCTTTGTGGAGGCCTCTACTTCAAGTAGCAAGGATCAAACTATGCCAAAAATGGTCCTTCTATGCTAACTACCTTTTTAGAGACATGCATGAAGCTACTACAGGAAAATAAAGCAATTAAGGGATTGAAAGAGTTGATAACTAGGTGTGCAGGGTCGGGTGAACCGCGCATGGTTCAGAAACTAAGCAAGCATGCTTTGTGCACCGGGTGGGAAATGTGGTTGACTGCCCAAATTGGTGACTATGAGATGGATCAAGTCATTCTAGATTTGGGGTCAGATGCGAATGTGCTACCTAAACAAACTTGGGAGCACATGGGAAAGCCCACACTTGGCTTCCTATTCAATTACAAATGGCGAACCAACATAAGATATTGCCTATGGGGAGACTGCAAGGAGTCACAGTAGACATCGAAGGTGCGAGCACACAAATACATTTTGAGGTAATATAAATTGTGAATGACAGTAACCCGTATCCTGTATTATTATGGATAGACTATGCCACGAATATGAATGGAGTCATCAACCTAAAGAGACACAAAATGATATTCGAGAAAAATTCTCTCTGCGTATTGGTTCTGCTAGACGCAGCCGAAGGTGCATGCTATAATGAGCCTATGCATCATGAGGACAGTGACGATGAACTGGATTGTATCTACTAGATCACAGTGCAAGATCAGGATCAGGTGAATCCGACAGTGGACAGTAGAATCTTAGGGGAACGTGACAGTTCCTGCACATCAGAATTAGATGAAGAGATTGAGTGATGGTAGAACCGATTGCATGAGGTAACAATGCTAAATTGTAATATGATGGTTAGATCATTACACTGTGTAACGAAAGAAGAAAGGGAGCTGCCAACAGATGTGGATGCAGTGAAAGCAGAGGAACCTGTAGACTACTGAGGAATGACAAGTTTAGAACAAAAGCAGCCGGGTGTGCAAACGGGGGCGCTATGCGCAACAACTGCACCAAGGTGGAGTACACACCAAAAGACTAGGAGAAAGTGGCACAAATATAGAAGGCAAGCACGTGTATGGTTTGGAGGACAAAGCGGGGTGAGCATCCATCGGCGACGTCTGGTGCAGGTGTATGTTGTGCAAACACTTAACCGACTAAGAATCAAAAATCCAAATTCATAGCAGCGATGCATTCTGTCAGATGTTCATGACAAAGCCAACAAGAGGGGAGTATGAACAATGTCCGCCTGATAAGATGACCCACTGGGAATCTGTGGATACTAGGAGTTCGATGGGCCTACAAGACCACCAACAGAAGGAGGCAAGCGAAGGCGATCTTATCAATGATAAGACAAGAGGAAACCAAGAATGGGCGCGGAAGGAGTAGGCTTTGCAAAATCAATGAAGAATGGGTGTGCCTGAGAAGGAAAAGCGTCATTTTGGAGGAAGGAATCAGCAAAATGAAAATTGGCATCGCACAAGTGGGCCACACGAATTGGCAAATAATGGAACCAAGCCTGGCGAGGTCTACCTTGGTAATAGAATGAGTTGCAACCTTGCTATCGTGGCTGTGACTGCACTAACCGAGGAGTGTACCATATACAACAGCGCATGAGGGGATAATGGATACGAAGGTACTCGAAAGGTGTGTGCATCCCGAGCTAGCAGGGAAGCTGAAATCTCGCACTTGGGGTGCAACCACTTGACTAGCTCTAGAAAGCACAGTCTCAGTGCCCCAAGCAACTGAAAGATGACGCGAGACTATAAACAAGTCTGCAGGAGGCCTATGTGGAGAGAAGGTTCTGTGTAGGGTCATTCGGTCAGCAAGATCGTGGTCACACCGAAGGGGCTGCACTGCCACGTGGAAGGTTGGGTGGTGACCATTAACACCACTATTCATGACAAGAAGTTCGAGTTATGACAGAGAGGAGCGAGTGGTGGGTCATTAAGGCAGGAGTTCCAAGCTAGATACGAAAAGATCTCCCGCCAAGAAGATCTTAATGAAGTGGAAGTGGAAGGAAGGGTTACATTCAAATTCTCATGTTCCTATAAAAACTCGTGGATGACACTAGAATATTTGATATTTGAGCTAGTAAAGATTAGAAAACACCCAGCTACTAGGCCTCCGATGAGTACCATGGCTAGAACCTGACCACGGTTTGCGAAAGAGTTGTATTCGACCCAAGAGGAGCCAGATGAAGTAGCTGCAGCCCCCAAGGTTCCAAATTCCCCACACACACTGTGACCCCGGAAAGCCAAGTAGAATATGGGGCCAATCCAGGTATCACCGAGATTCAGTAAATTATCAGTAGCCGAAAACGGCAAAGCAATCACCATGGAACTTGAGGAGGACGAAGAATATTTGCAAGCCCTGATCGCTCAGATTAAAGCACAGGATGAGGAAGAAGAGGATGATTTCCAAAATACCTTCACTACTGTTAAGGTGTAAAAAGTGTCTTTTTAACTCCTAATTATCTTCACATTAGTTATCAATCTGGGAAAGATTTTCTATTTCAAGTATGTACACAGTTTGTGGCAGCTATTTACTCAAGAGTAATGTTTCTAAATTGTAGTACAGTGCTTTCAAATACAAGAGTAAACAGATGCTTTAAATAAAACTCACTTGTAATTAAAGGAAACTCAATGCTCTAAAACTAAATTGTTTATTTGAAAAAGTAACAGCAATTATCAGTTAAGGATACAGTAGCAATAATTCATTCCTTGTTTAACTGATGTAAATGAAATCAAGCATAAATAAGATCCTCAATCCAAGAGCTTTGACAGTAATAGCCAATGTTCTTTACAGTTGTTGATCTCACACACACTACACTAAATAGCTAATTGGAAATGGCAATGGATTAAATCAATAATGCTACTGCCACTAATCAAAATGAGATAATTATGCTAATTGTAAGAATGCTAAAAGGCAAACCTAAATGATTGCAGAAAGTAAATGAGAAGCAACACTATATAATAGAAATGAATAGTAAAACTTATGTAACTGCAATGAACAACAAAGCTAAGTTACTGAAATGAAAAGCACAACAATATACTTACAAAAAGAAGTGATCTTGTTATGAGGGAAATGAGAAGCATTGCAATTCAATTACAAAATATAAAACAGATCAATTCATTAAGTCTGGAAATACAAAACAGTAAAGTGATGCGACTACAATAGATAGAAATGAAACCAAACCATCACATGACAAAAATTGTAAAGGGATGATACAAGAACAACAAGTGAATCCACCAGGGCTGGGCCCTTAGCCACTAGTGAACACTACTAGTTTACTTCAGCATGAAAGAAGGAACAACAATTGTATTATATATTAATCATATGCAAAATAGTTATAGCCAGTTCGTACTTTGTTTCAACAACGAGAGTTGATGATCAAAGTAAAAATACAAAAGTAATTTCTAAATAATCTCCCCTATTCTTTACAATCATTGTCCCTTTTATAATGGCTAGGCGGATAAAATAGTAATAATGGATAGAATAGTAACAACGATCCCTTAGGATCAAGAGATCCTGAGAGATCCGCTCAATTTTCCATCTTGAGTTAGCTCTTTGTCTTTTGTGCTGATCTTGTGATCTTCTCTGTCCTTATTCATAACTGTGCGCTCCATCCTTGGCTTGCTACCTGTACGCTACTTCCTAGTGAAGGAACAACAGTTACTCCACTTTGTCTTTTTTCCTTCTCTCAGGTAGGAAACAATAGTTTTCCTGTTTCATATTTTTCCTACATGAGAAAAGACAATAATTAGCTAAATTGTAATAATAAATAGTTTCGTAGTTTTTACTATAATCCTTTGATATATGAATATATTTAGAACATAAAGGGGATATAATTAAAGGAAAGGATGATGAAATAAATGGCAAAGTCATACCTTTTTCATAGCTCAACACACTCCCCTGCTTACCCTTTTTCATGCCCTCATGAAAACCATGTAGTTCTTGTGCAAAGCAGTCAAAGAATAGGCTAGAGAAGGGATGTCATGAGGTGGTCTAAAACCATTATTTTTAGCCAAAATTTCAAAGATGTTCCCTGTCTATCCTTTAGGTAATTCATATATAGCTTTATACCCTTCTGCAGGATACCAGACAATAGGACTACAAAATCGACAACCTAGCCAATATGGCCCTTCCCTCAAGATGAGGTTGCTATAAGTAACCAAGTGATCTACAACTAATTTAAAGTTTTTATAGTTAAATGGTTCTCTGTCCTGTACATTATGTTTGGATGTTTTCCATCTAAATTTAGTTGTTGCCAAGGAATTATCTTTAATAGAGAGGAAATACTCTACCTCTTGCTAGACAATTCCCTTGTGGATGGGTCCCAAGGTCTAGATTACTCCTTCCTTTTGCATTAGACTCTTATGTTTGGTCAACAGTTGTAATGGGTTTTTCAGTTCACCCCTGACCCAAAGGTCCAACCCATTTTCTTACCTCTGGAAAGTGTTATGGGCTTTGAACCACTTCAACTGGTTAACAACAAATGAAATGAATGCTTGAAACTATACGTTGCCCACAAAAATGGCTGGGGTTCTTCTCCATTTCTTCTTCCAATATAAAATTATGCAAATAAAACTCACAGAGTAAGCATTAAAATTTCACTCCATGGTGTTTATAGAAATTCATGAAATCCTTAATAGTTTTTAATTCTTTGGGTTTCCCTGCCCTAACAGCCTTAATTTTTAACTATAAATACCTTTCTAACAAAAATAAAGCATAGTTCTTGGTAGGGGGCCTGCATGCTAAAACATTTGTATAAAGGGAACAGAGAGTATCCATCTGACACATGGTTGTTTCCAGTCTGCTCTTTATCTTTTCATTTCTTTCTTCTGCCCTCTGACATTTCTCGAAAGCCTCACTTTCCGACGCGTTGATATTCTGCAATTGCCTCTATAATTCTTGGTACCTTTGTTGGGGAATAGTTTCTTCCTCAAGCCTTTCTATAGTCAGCTAAACCTATGCCAGCTTCTCTTGAAGATTTGTTATACCAAGATCACTGCTTATCAAAAAATCTTTGGCTTGGATATCTGTCCTGGTGTCCGCACTATTGAAGGTTATTGCCTCCATTTGAATAGCTGAATTGCAAAAATGTGCAGTCTCTGTTTGGGAAACCACTTTTGTAATAGTTTCATGTTGTTCCTTATCATTTTGAATGAGTATGGGATCAGTTTGAGTCTCTGTAGCCCTTGTATCATGGAATTTAGTTTGAGTGGCTACATTCACCATTTTCGAGGTTCTACTTGCAATTTTTCTCCTTTTTAATATTCTTATCTTTTCTCTAAGTCTTTTCACTAAGCTCTGCAGCTTATGCTATTCCTTTCGCAACCTCTTAATTTTATTTCTCTTCTTCTTGGGAGGAGAAACTATTTCACTAATCGCTTCTACTCGTACTGAGCTTGGTTGGTCAATTGGGTTTTGTTCTCCAAGGGCTGTCTTTGCCCTGACTAGTTTCCATTTCCTCTATTTTGCCCACATATTCTATGTTTACATCGACCCGACTAGGTTATTTTGGAGAGGTAACCCTAGTTTGGTTTGCCTTTTCTTGAGTGGTTTCTGCCCTTGTTTCTACTTCACCAACTATTTCTTGTGATATACTCCTATTATGGGCAGAGTTTTCTTCTGATTGTTTTGCTTCAACATTGAGGTTGAGCGGAATTTTGGGTTGAATATATTCACTCATATTGGCCAAAATCTGGGCCAATTCCACCTCTTATAATGGGTCTTGTGGTGGACTTGTGCTGGGAGTTAGGGGAAGTTCTGCTTCATCCCTCTCTTCTTCACTAGTATGATTTGTTTCCTCCTCAAGTTCTGATTCTTGGTTTTCTCTTCCTTCCAGCTGTAAGGGTTGCTCATTTTCAGGGCTAGATAATTCTAAGGGTTGATTGCTGCTACCCTAGAGGTTTTCAGCTATTCCCATGCTTGTTCTCAATCTAGAAGAGTGTCTATGTTTTTGTGGTCTGCTTGTTGTGTTGGTGGTCCTTTTTCTTTTTGGGGCAGGTATGGCTAACCCCCCGTCTATAGCGAACACTAATTCTTCCCAACTAGTTTGCTGCTGGACAAAATTGTAGCTTACTATCAACCGAATTAGACAATGATGACTTACAATCATATCTATATGTTGAGATTTATTTATGCTTTGAGCAACGTCATGCAACAAAAAATTCAAATATGCAGGGAAGTTTACAAAACATTTTTGTTTTAAAACTGCTAGTAATTTAAGGTGGCGTGATCTTAGCACATCCTTTCTTCCATCACATGTAATGTAGTTCTGAACTACTCTAGCCAGCTCTGTCCATGGTTCTCCTAGAGATGAAGGCTAGATTCCTTTACCTTTGACAATCAAGTTCTGTCCCTCATCCCGAAAGATGGCCATGGCGTTTTGAAGCCTTAATTTTTTATGTGTCCATATGGGTCCTACTACCAGTAGTCCAGATACCTCAGCTATTACTATATCCATCACTGTTATTCGTCTTCCTCTTATATAGAATGATCATCTTGCAAATTCTGTAAAAAATCGATAGCCATGGTTTCATTGGGTTGCTGCAGTCGTGTAAAATATGCGACCCATCCAGCCCCTACTAGAATTTCTCTTACGACATCGGAAACTACTAGTGTCTGTGGCTTGCTGCGTACTGATCATCCTCCCATTTAATTGTCTGAATTCTGTACACTGTTATTTTTACACACCAATGTACAGAGCCAACAATGGAACAAAAACTGTAAATATCAGATAATACCTTTTCAATAACATAGATACCGTTAAAGCTTGTTGTTATGGCATATCATGCAGCCTAGTAGAACCAAATAAAAGACTGACACATGCAAAAGTGATTTGGAATTCACCCGCACCCCCCTGAAAAATGATAGGTTTCCTTCGACCCGTTAAATGGAGGAACAACGTACTGATGACAATCGTACCGTGGTGAAAAAAATAGCAAGGTGTACATATTTATGACTAGATCACAAAAATATCAAGTTGCTGAAATTGATGCATTAGAATGGAAATTATGAATAAATATGGAGATGTTATGGAGTGATGCGAAAAAGGGAAAAGGACAACTGACGTAGGTAAGATGCTATGCAGTCATTATTCCACTTAAATCGTTATGATTGACTTTTTAAACGATATTTCATGCATAAAAGGTTCAAAAATAATTGGGAACATAATCTCTTTTGAAATAAAGATAAAGAAATAAGAAAAGGGTTTATAATTACTACTAATGTTTGAAACATATGACTCCAATACCATCAGTAGAGCTCTGTTGCCCACAAGTGTTTATAACCTTGACAAAGTTGCTTTTTCACCCTTTGGAACCATAATCCTTTATGTATGCCTAGGAAAGTGCCTTGGGATGTCAAGATGTAGGCCATTGTGCTCTCTCGGTAGCCAGATGGATCACAATGCCATTCACTAGGAAGGAGTGAAAGGTGGACATGCCGACTCATGGTGAGGCCTCCTGTTCCAAGGACTTTTATTTTTTTGATGTGTCCATTGGATCATATCCCTAGTGTGGTGGCCATTGTGGGAATGCCACTTCACTGCTTCCTTATGATCATGGTAGGCTGGCTCAGATGAGACCCCCTATCCTCCATCTGACAAATCATAGAATTGTTAGTATATATATATATATATATATATATATATATATATTAATATATTCTTTCCTTCTTTTTTCTTTTCTTTTATATAGAACTTCGTATTTATATATAGAGGATGGCTCAACACTCCTTAAGAGTGGGGATGGTGGAAGAAGTCTGAACATATCAATAGAATAAAATATGCCCTTATTCTTGTTTACTAATAATAATCAAAGATAATTATGAGAATTAGGGAATAACTAGCATGATACAAGTAATCAATCAATTTTAGTTCTAGCGAAGATAAGGACAACAAAGTAATATAGATAGTTGTGTCCTTCCCTTTTTCTAATTAATACAAAGCAATCTCATTAAAGATGATAACTTTTCTTTGATTTTATTATTCCAGTAACATGTAACTTTGTATCCTTGCATATATTTGTATTCTTTCCTTCAAAGGATCATGAAGAGTGAAACATTATTCACAAAAAAATGCACTCAAAAAAAAGTGTTGTTCCTTAAATGGAATGATTGTTGTTCCTTAAGAGGAACAACAAGTAAAACAAACGCAAGTGAAAGTGTTGATCCTTCGATGGAACAACATAAAAACAAACCGAAGTGAAACCACTATTCCTTAGAAGGAACAACAACAAGCCAAAAAAATGACGAAATTATTGTTCCTTAGAAGGAACGGCAGTTGTTCCTTAGGAGGAATAGCAACTGTTCCTTAAATGGAACAACGTAAATCACACGTATACCAAACTGATGTTCCTTAGATGGAACAATTGTTGTTCCTTTTAAAGGGAAGAACAACTATTCCTTAAATGGAACAATGCAAACTAATGTAAACGGGACTGATATTCCTTAAATGGAACGATTGTTGTTCCTTAAGAGGAACATCAGCTATTCCTTAAGAGGAACAACAAACATTCAAAAATGCAAAATTGTTGTTCCTTAAATGGAATAGATGTTGTTCCTTAAGAGGAACAACAAAAATATAAACACGCAAAACTGTTGTTCCTTAACAGGAACGGCTGTGGTTCCTTAAGAGGAACAACAATAGTTCCTTAAGAGGAACAAAAAACATTCAAAAACGCAAAATTGTTGTTCCTTAAGAGGAATGGTTGTGGTTTCTTAAGTGGAATACCTGTTGCTTCTTAAGAGGAACAAAAAAAATATAAACAGGTGAGATTTTTGTTCCTTAAATGGAACAACAAAAATGTACCACACGTGGAACTGTTGTTCCTTAAATGGAACAACTATTGTTCCTTAAGAGGGACAACAGTTGTTCCTTAAGAGGAACAACAAAAATGCAAACACACAACCCTGTTGTTCCTTAAATGGAACAACTGCCGTTCCTTAAGAGGAATAGCAAAAATATAAACAGGCGCAAAATTTTTGTTCCTTAAATGGAACGGTTGTTGTTCCTTAAGAGGAACAACAATTGTTCCTTAAATGGAACAACAAAAATAGACCACACACAGAACAGTTGTTCCTTAAATGGAACCACTACTATTCCTTAAGAGGGACAGCAGTTGTTCCTTAAGAGGAATAGTAAAAATGCAAATAATCAACACTGTTGTTCCTTAAATGGAACGACAGTTGTTCCTTAAGAGGAACAGCAGTTGTTCCTTAAGAGGAACAGCAGTTGTTCCTTAAGAGGAACAACAGTTGTTCCTTAAGAGGAACAACAAAAATATAAACATGCACAAAACTATTGTTCCTTAAATGGAATGGTTGTTGTTCCTTAAAAGGAACAACAACTGTTCCTTAAGAAGAACAACAAAAATATAAACACGCAAACTACTATTCCTTAAGAGGAACGACTATTGTTCCTTAAGAGGAACAACAGTTGTTCCTTAAGAGGAACAACAAAAAGAAAACACATGAAAAAACTGATGTTCCTTAAATGGAAATGCTGTTGTTCCTTAAGAGGAACAACATGAAAATTAAATAAAGAGAAAAGTGTTGTTCCTTAAATGGAATAGTTGCTATTCCTTAAGAGGAACAACAATTGTTCCTTAAATGGAACAACATTAAAATCTGTACAAAAAATAGTTTATACAAGAAAATTTAAAAAAGAAACGTTTATATACAAAATTCAAAAACAAATGAGTTGTTTACTGGATTGATGCTGAGGATGGGTTAACCTCCTCAGTGAGAATTTGCATGGTGGAATATTCCTGTAACTATTGGTAAAAGGACTCCCTAGTAAGCGGTTTGTGATAAAGTCACACTTGATGACCATTCACTTTGAAACAATATCCAGATCCATCAATGATTGTCAATGTAATGGTGCCATTATCATGCACTTTTTGTATCTCATAGGGTCCTAGCCATCAGGTATGGAATTTTCCAGGGAAATCCTGGAACCTTGAATCGTATAGTAGTGCTTAGTCTCCTTCGTGGAAGATCTTCTTTTTAATAAGGGCATCATGCCATTTCAGCCTCTGTTGTTGAATTAATGCAGTGCGTTGAAGAGCTGAGAGCCTGATTTCATCTAATTCATTGATTTGTTTTAATCTATTGGTCTAAGCTTCATTTAAATTCAAACCCACCTCCTGCGTTGTTCTTAATGTTTGAATCTCGAATTCAATTGGGAAGATGGTTTCCTTACCAAATACTAATTTATATGGTGAATATCCCATGGTGTTTCTCCCTATTGTGAGGTATGCCCACAAGGCTTCTGGCAATCTTGAAGCCCAGTCATGTCTCTGTATGTAACTATTTTTGTAAGTATTGCCTCAATTACCTTATTAGTACTTTCTTCTTAGTCATTTGCCTGTGGGTGGTATGGAGTTGTAATTTTCTACAGAATATGGTAATTTCTCAATGCTGCAGCAATCTTGTTACCTACGAATTACAGTCCTCCATCTATAATTATGTCTCTCGGCAGGCCATATCACACAAATAATTGAAAAAGAAAATGTAATATTGAATCCTCTATAGCTCTTGGTAGTGCCTCTGCTTCAACCCATTTAGTAACATACTCTATTGCAACCAATATGTATGTTTTTTTTATTGGATGATGGGTTAATAGGACCAACAAAATCTAGTTCCCACCGCTCAAAAGTCTCAATTACTAATTACGGGTTCAGAGGCATCTCATCATATTGTCCAGGGCATCCCACCCTCTGGCAGCTATCACAAGCTTGAACAAACTTGTTAGCATCTTTAAAGATAGTGGGCCAGTAATAGCCTGTTTGTAAGACTTTGTGACCATTTCTATGGTCCGTAAAATTTCCTCCACATTTCCCATCATGGCATGCTTTTAGAATGTCAAACACTTCATCTTCTCGGATGCATATTCTGATGTGCATATCTTCCCCTGTATGGAATAAGTAGCCCTCAATCCAAGAGAATCAGGTACTGCACTACACTATTTGTTTTCTTTCATTAGGTGTTAGGTGCTTGGGTAATTTTCCCACTGCCAAGTAATTTGCAACGTTGGCATACCATGGTTTTATGACAGTAACAACAAATAAATTTTCATCGGGAAATTGATCCTCAACTGCTTCTGCGTCCACTGGCTTTGGCATTCGTGAGAGAAAATCAGCTACAGGGTTTTCTCTTCCAGGTCAATACTTAATTGTGATGTCAAAGTCTTGCAAGAGAATCAACCATCTTGTCACTCTTCCATTTGTAACAAGTTTATTTGCTAAATACTTAATGGTAGAGTGTTTTGTATATAAAACTACAGGATATCCAGTTATATAATGTCTAAATTTATTTACAGCATATATTATAGCTAAAAATTCTTTTTCAGTCACAGTATAGTTTAATTTAGTAGGAGATAGACTTTTGCTGATATAATATATTGCATATGGCTTTTTATCTTCTTCCTGCCCAAGAACTGCTCCGATTGCTGTGTTTAAAGCATCAGACGGAATCTGGAATGGTAAATCCTAGTTTGGGCCCCTTAGCACTTGGGCTATTGATACAAGCTTTTTTAGATCCTCAAAAGTATGGTCACACTTATCTGTCCAAATGAAATCAATATTTCTTGTTAGTGCATATAAAGGTACAACAATCTGAGAAAAATGCTTTATAAATCTTCTATAATAACCAAAAAATCCCAAAAAACTACGTACCTCTGTTTGTGTTGTAGGGGTAGGTATTAACAAAATTATCTGAATTTTAGCTGGATCTGCCTGTATTCTAGCTATTGAGATATAATGACTTAAGATGAGTCCTTCGGTCATCATCATATGACACTTTTCATGGCTCAAACAGAGCCTAGTGGCAATGCATCTTTGCAACACTTTTTCTAATATTTGTAATGTTAGCTCAAAGTCATCCCCATAAGGTGTGAAGTCATCCATATACACATTGAGCCCTTCATTTATTAGATTTGAAAAAATGTTGAGTACAACCCTCTGAAATGTGACAAGTGCATTGCATAGCCCAAAGGGTAAGACCCTGTAAGCAAATTTTCCCCAAGGACAGGTAAAGGTAGTTTTATCCTGATCTTCAGGGGCAATTTGGATCTGATTGTATCCACTAAAGCCATCTAGGAAAGAAAAGAATTTCTTTCCTACTAAAGTGTCCAAGACCTGATCAATGAATGGAAGGGCAAAGTGGTCTTTCTAGGTGGCTTTATTCAGTTCTCTATAGTCAATAAATATCCACCACTTTCCATTCTTTTTCGGCACCACTACTAATGGAGAGACCCACTTGTTTTCAGATATTGGGTAGATAAAATTTACATCTAAAAGTTTTTTCAATTTAGCTTTCACAATATCATTAAGATGAGGATTTGACCTCCATTAGGGTTGGTGAATGGGTCTAGCATCCTTTTCTGCATAGATGTGGTGCATACACAACTGGGGATCAATTCCTTTCATGTCCAGGTAATCCCATGCAAAGGCTTCTTTATATTTTCTCAGGAGTTGAACTAGCTTTTCTTCTTGTTCAACAGTCAGGTTTTTGTTAATGTTCAAAGTTTTTCCTAGCTCAACTTCTATGGTTTTGCTGTTATAAACAGAGATGGTTGGTATTGATTGATCATGAGTATCTTTTAGGGGATCTTCTTCTACTTCATTATCAAATGTTTCTTCGATCATGTGAAATTTTAGATGGGATCTAGTTTCTGGTTGGTTAATGAAGTTGTTAATGATGTCATCCTCTATTTGCTCTTTAAATTTGAGGGCATCTTCTATGGTTAGCAGTGATCTAATGTTTTCATTTAGGTATGATATAGGTTGTTTTTTGTTTTGATTATTGTTAAACTTGGCTGGGCTAGAGGATATAAGGCTAAATTCTTTACATTGCTTCCTCTTGCTATAGTCATGCTGCCTTGTTGAAAACCAATGTAAGCATCAGTAGTTGCTAGCCAAGGTCTACCTAGAATTAAGGGGTTTCCATCCAATCGGTTTCTAGGATTGATGATCAGAAAGTCTGCAGGGTATTCCCAAGAGTCTACAAACACCATTACATCATGTAATGTGCCCTCTGGTCTGACTACCGATCATTCAGCCAACTCCAATAGGGTTGTGGTTGGGTCTAATGATGTAATGCCATGTTTTTGACAAGTCGTGGTTGTAAGAATATTGATTACAACTCCTAAATCAACTAAGGCATTGGGGAAGGAGCATCCATTTATTTGCGCCGTGACTATAGGATTTCCTAGGTCCTCATATTTTACAAGTGCTTCTCTTCCTGATAGTAAGTCAGATAAGGTACCAACTATGTGGATAGTTGGATTTGTTGTTACTTTCCTCTTTGGCTTTTTCATACATAATTCTTTGATAGTTTTTTCATAAATCAGGATGTCTTGAATAGACTGGAGCAGTGGAATTTTTGTACACAAATTTTTTAGTTCTCCCAAAAGAACAAAATTAGGATGTTCTATTGGGCGAGGTATGATCAATCATTCTGGGAATGGTGGAGAAGAGGTGGTTGCTTCTTCATGAGTTTTATGTCAAAGCAAATTCTCTTCTTGTAGTGTTTATTCTATAGGTAATAGATTTTTAGTTTGAGCATTTTTATCTCCCTCTGATTTTATTATATGCCCAGATCTTAATTGAAGGTCATTGCACTCCCTTAACTTGGTTTCTAGTTCTATTCCTTCAATTATTTGCACATATTGAACTGGTCTATTATTGGGGTTCGGGTTGGGTTGGGCTGGGAGCTGTGGTCTTAAGTTGGTTTGGGGGTTTTGTTGAAATGTATAAGGTGCTGCCAGTGTGGGTTGAGGGAGAGGGATCATTCCAACTGGCTGATTTATAGGTCTTTGCCACTTCGACTACCAGTTTTGACTCTGCGAGGTGGAGGGTGACCATTTTGTTGAATATGCATTATTTTTCCAAAATGGTGGACAGTAAGGAAAGTTTGGCCAATTGGTTTGATTTTTTGATTTGGCCATGGTGATAGAGGAATGGCTGATGTGACCAGCTGGAGAAAGGTGGCTGATTCTGCCACATTCCATTATACTGCTGAGCATTACACTGAGGAGGCTGAAAAGAAGAGGATGGCCAATAGGCATACCTATTTGTCGCGACTGCCACTGGTGGTGATGATTTAGTAGGTAAACTAGTTATGTTTCCTCTTCTACTTCTTTGCAAACTACTTTCAGTCCTGGGAGTGATGGGTAGCTTTCTGTGGCATGATCGTTTGTACAAATAGCACATATACCGTATCCAAGAGGCACTCTTTGTAGCTATGTTTCTTTTTGCATCTAGGGCAGAATATTGCCAAATTTTGTTCCACTTCTTCTTGCTTTTGTTTAGCTTTCATAATTTCTAACTGCATTGTCAGAGTCCCTAGAATATCAGTTTGAAATCTTCTAGTAGATTGCTGATTTCTGTGCGGGTATAACTCCACTGAAGATCTTGTTATCCCTTGTTATCATGTCACGTTTTGTTGGCTTCAGCCTTGTGCTGCCTCTTGAACTCCTGATACACAAATCAATGATGTCCGCAAAATTTTCCTGATATATGTCACCTTTACCCATAATGTTTAATGTTTCAAGCCACTGTTCTTTCGTCCTTTTAATTAGTGTAGTTTTTAACATATTGTCAGGCAAGGGCAAATATGCATAAGGAGATGTTTGGAGATTGTATTGAAAGCGTTCTACATATTCCTCCATTGTTTCGCTAGGTCTTGTAGTCATTTAAAATATCTCATCCTTTAATTCTATGGATCTATAATAGTCCTAATATTTCTTTAGAAAAGCAATTTTCCTTTGATCCCAATCATTTATAATGCCCCCACCTAACCCCATAAACCATCGTAAAGCTGCTCCTTTTAATTTGGAGGGAAATAATTTTAGTTTTTGGGGATCGGTGGTATAGTCATAACCTCGATATATTACATCAAACTCAAACAGAAATGCATCTGGATCCTCTAATGTTAGGCCATGGAATGTGGGGATATTATAGAAAGGAATGGATTTCATAGGTGCATTAACTGTTGTGTCCACGATGGGATACTGTAGTGTGGAGGTTTGAGGTGTTTGTTGGTTCTGGGCCATTTGATCAAATATGTGCTAATACCCTTCTTGGATTTCTAGAGAGTTATTTGTAGGATGACTAGAAGGAATAAGAATGAGCTTAACAACACTTCCCTGCTCTGGGATAATGAGTGTTTTTTGCTGAACTATTACCTGGGGGGATCTTGGCTCCTCAGGTTCTCCTGCTTCATTTTGGATAAACTTAACAACATTCCCCTTATCTGGGTTGCTGAGTGTTTGAATTATTTCGAGAGGGGATCTTGGCTCTTCTGTTTCCCCTGTTTCTCCTCCTCCTTCACGAAGATTACTAGAATTCCCTTCTTGTAAAGAAATTGGGTGAGAATTCTCAATTTCTTTAAAATCTTGCTCAGTTTCTTCTGTTTTGCTGTGCACCTCAGAAAAGGCTATAGATGGTGAGTCTGTGGCCTAAAGGGAGCCAGTAGGTTGTCTAGAAGCAACTTTTCTAGGGCCTACTGATGGCTGAGATTCAGCTTTCTTAATGATATCGTCTATGAAGGTTGATCGACCAAGGGTCACTGATCCCTTCGCTTTGTCAGGTTTGGGTAGTGGTTTTGGATTATTTTGAAGTTGTTTCTTCTTATTCATATACACAACTCAAATATTTATTTCTACCCTAAGTTCTTTAACAATCCTGCTGGAAAGCGGGTGGGAGAAGGGCTTTTACATGCTCTGTATGTAGGGTTCTTACCTTCCGTTTTTAATACCCAACTCTTTCCTAATTGGCACCCATCAGATGCACACTACTCTTTAGAAATGGCTACACTCTCCCCAGCAACGGCGCAAAAATGTTGACGTATAAAAGGTGTCTTTTTAACTCCCAATTATCTTCACATTAGTTATCAACCAAGGCAAGATTTTCTATTTGAAGAGTGTACACAGTTTGTGGTGGCTATTTACTCAAGAGTAATGTTTCTAAATTGTAGTACAGTGCTTTCAAATACAAGAGTAAACAGATGCTTTAAATAAAACTCACTTGCAATTAAATGAAACTCAATGCTCTGAAACTAAATTATTTATTTGACATAGTAACAACAATTATCAGTCAAGGGTACAATAGCAATAACTCATTCCTTGTTTAACTAATGTAAACTAAATCAAGCATAAATAAGATCCTCAATATGAGAGCTTTGACAGTAATAGCTAATGTTCTTTATAGTTGTTGATCTCACACACACCACACTAAATAACCAATTGGAAATGGAAATGGATTAAATCAAGAATGCTACTGCCACTAATTGAAATGAGATAATTATGCTAACTGTAAGAATGCTAAAAGGCAAACCTAAATGATTGCAGAAAGTAAATGAGCAGCAACGCTATATAATAGAAATGAACAATAAAACTTATGTAACTGTAATGAACAACAAAGCTAAGTTACTGAAATGAACAACACAACAATATACTTGCAAAAAGCAGTGATCTTGTTATGAGGGAAATGAACAACAACACAATTCAATTACAGCATATAAAATAGATCAATTCATTAAGTCTGGAAATACGAAACAGTAAAGCGATGTGACTACAATAGATAGAAATGAAACCAAACCATCACATGACAGAAATCGTAAATGGATGATACAAGAACAACAAGTGAATCCACCAGGGCCGAGCCCTTAGTTGCTAGTGAACAATGCTAGATTACTTCAGTATGAAAGAAGGAATAGCAACTGTATTATATATTAATCATATGCAAAATGGTTACAGCCAGTTCGTACTCTGTTTCAACAATGAGAGTCAATGATCAAAGTAAAAATACAAAAGTAATTTATGAATAATCTCCCCTATTCTTTACAATTGTTGTCCGTTTTATAATGGCCAGGCGAATAAAATAGTAACAGTAGATAGAATAGTAACAACGATCCCTTAGGATCAAGAAATCCTGAGAGATACACTCAATCTTCCATCTTCAGTTAGCTCTTTGTCTTTTGAGCTGATGCTGTGATCTTCTCTGTCCTTATCCATAACTACGCGCTCCATCCTTGGCTTGCTTCTTGTACGCTGCTTCCTAGTGAAGGAACAACAGTTACTCCACTTTTTCTTTTTTCCTTCTCTCGGGTAGAGAATGGTAGTTTTCCCATTTCATGCTTTTCCTACATGAGAAAAGACAATAATTAGCTAAATTGTAATAATAAATAGTTCCCTAGTTTTTACTATAATCCTTTGATATATGAATATCTTTAGAACATAAAGGGGATATAATTAAAGGAAAGGATGATGAAATAAATGGAAAATTCATACCTTTTTCATAGCTCAACAACTACCACCATATATCTCTCCATGGAATGGGACGGCCAAGATACCGAAGGACCTAGACGTTGCAAACAATACACTCCAGACCCCGCTTCTTCTGAATGAGATAAGATTTGATGGTCTACCACTAGGCCGAGTACCAAGTATCAAGTTCGAAGATTGGCATCTTGCAGATAGCGATAAATTCCACCAATTGGCCGAAGACAAATTACTGCCACGGAAGTGGTTACGGGTTGTGGAAAAGGCAGGATTACTCAATCTGAGGTGGATACCCCACTATCACCACGCGGCCATCACCAATTTTGTTATCCGATAGTTACTATGTCTGGTACATGATGGGTATCTCTGGTTAGAGGAGCTAATTCCCATCATGGCTGATTTAGTACACCGAATCACCCACTTACCTATTAAAGGGAACAACCCCACAGACATAGCCAGAACAAGTAGCGATGTCGGTTTCGCAGAAGCAATGAAGGCTAAATATAAGTTGGAAAAGAAAAAGCGCGGGTATGTAATAGCAAGCATAAAAGATTGAGGGGTGTGAGTTTCCACCTAGCTACTGGCCAATAAACTCATGAGGAAATGCCACACAGATGAGGTGCCAGCCCCGGTCATTGTGCTTGCAGAGCAGTGTGCAGAAGGGGTTCCGTTCAACTAGGCACAGTTCCTATGCGATGAATTTTCGACAAATTGTAAGGAAGCACATGAGAAAGGTAAGACTTTCCATTATGCATGGTTGCTACTATCAATCCTTCTGGCTGCAAAAGAACTACCGCAGGGTAGCCAATTTTCCAGCATTGAGAAGAACCTACCTGAAGCAGTGCAGTATAACTCGCTCTGGGCTAGAAAGGACGCCACGAGAGTTCGTGAGATCAAGGTATTTTGGATATTCATGGAGGTGAGTATCTGGACATGGATCATTCGTAGACCACAAATATCCCCGACAGTATACAACGATTTGCAAAGTACGACTGAGTTCAAAGTGGACATGCATAACCTATATATCCAGATGTGGAAGGATCCAAAACAAACATGGGTAAAGCTTCCGTTCATTGCAATGGACGATGCCATTTGCAAGGTACTAGAAACATGGCCTCCAGAGTGACGCACCCTAGACATGGCCGCATTAGAAAGGATGGTAGCACAACATCGAAAGAAGGAAACCCAGCTACAACTCACTAAAATGGCGAAAAGGACACGTCAGGGACAAAAGGCAACTTCGCAGCAGGAGGCGACTAAGGAAGTAATCACCGAGGAAATCAAGGAAGATCAGGAAGTGTCCTTAGAACAAGATATGTAGAGGGAAAAAGAGACACAGGGCATAGACCTTCCCACAAAATCGACCCAAGCCAAGAGGCCACGCATCAAGGAGTTGCCACATACACACAAAAAGTCAAAGATAGCAAATACCTTGGACAAAGAGTTTCTTGACAACAGTGAACCAGTGCGTAATTTCACTGTAGGTGCATTGGAGGAGCTGATGACAGAGTAGACAACTGTGTTGGGGGAGCTCAGAGCATAGTAGCAGGCATTACAGGTGCGACCCTCGAAAGGGATGATACCAAACCTAGTAGTTGAAACAGCCACAGCCGAGCAGATGGTGCAGACCCACACAATGAACACTTTAATGTTGCTAGCAGGTGCTATCCTAACTGAAGCCGAAGGTGACCTGTGAAGTTGGGGGTTGAATTTGGCCACCCTTCCTAGAGAAATCGTATACCAACTACAGGATGGGGTAATTGTTGAGCTTCGTGCCAGGGAAGGTTGGGCCCTCCAAATCTTAATGGAGCACAAGGCAAATCTGGAGTAGGTCAGTCTACAGTGTGATGACTTGGTGGCACACAACTAGGAAGTGGAACAAGTCATGGTGGAGGCCTGCAGCAAGGTACCAAACTTGGTTGTCCCAATAGAACTTCCAATAACTGACAAGATTCATCACATGGCCGTCGGATTTTGTACGGCCCAAGAGGAGGCTGTGAAAGCTCAGTGGGAATTAAATTTACAAATTCCAGAGCTAAGACTCAAGGCACAGCCACCCACACCCCTGAAAGTTCAAGAGCAGCGTCGTGGGGAAATTCAATCAGGATTGGAAGTAATAAAGTGTGTTGTCCATGATTGCTCGAGATTGTTGGATCAGTTCCTCCTTATGTTCACATCCCTCTAAGAAGACCCAATGCTATAGTAGGTAGAGGCAGAAGCACAGGAGTTATAGTAGGTTTATGACAAAGTCCGGGGAACTACAAAAATGGTTGCCATCACGGAGCGATTAGCAAAAATGAGGGAGGCCCAGGTTCTCAAGGCACAAGTTGACGCTGCTCGGCAGAAGGAAGCAGTGCTTAAAGAACGCATCTAGCCTTGGCTTCATGAGGCATTTTCGGTCTCCACTAACATCGAGGGAAAGTTAGCACACATGCACGCAGTATATGAACCTAGAAAAGCAATTGAAACTGGCACAGATGCATTGGTGGCTTGCATACAATAGGTATAACAGATGGTGGAAGATTTTGTTACGAGTGTAAGCAAAGCACAGAAGTTGTTGTGACCTCCGCACGAAGATTGTCGCACCAGCCGACTGACTCAGGACGAGTCATGGTGATTGTGTTGGGGGCCCGTTGGGTAGTGGAGGCCCCACGTAAGGGTTTTGGGGCTCAAAGCCCACAATTTTGGTAATAGTATGGTAAAGGCTCCGCGAGATGTGCGGAGCGTGAATTGTAATGATTCAAGTCAAAGGGTTGACTGCCTGAAAATAATGTAAGAAAATAGAAAGTGAGTTGACCTGCCCATGATCTGTGGACCATGGGAATGTATAAATAGAGAAAGGCTCTAATGTTAGAGGTTAGTTTTTTGGTTTTGGATCTAGAATGTTATGGATTTGTGAAGGCAATATTCTCTCTACGTTTGTAAGTCCGAGTTGAGGGTGTTAGTAGGTGGATAGAGGCTCTGCAGGTGTGTGCGTAGAGGCCTAGTAGAGTCCGCAGCTGTGTGCGCAGACCCCTGCAGCTGAGTGCATAGGGTAAGAAGTGGATTGTACTAAAACAAAGACATTAATAAAGATAAGTTGATTATGAATTATTATGGATCTAGCTATATTCTGGTTTATGCATCTGTTATGATCTATATGTTTATGTTCGGAATTTATGCTTATGTATGATTGTGCGCACTAGATATTACTATTAAATGTTTGCTTAAAGATATTAAGAATCAGATCTAATCTACAGTAACACATTAATACTAATGCACACTAGCGCGGATCAACGCGGAAGCTTGACATCCATGCAGAGTTGTAGGAGGGCGCAGATCGGTTCGCGACCCCCCCAGACCACATCTAGACATCCCAAGGGTGCGGAAACCTAGTTCCAGCACCCTCCCCTACAACCTTGGGTGAGACTTCAATCCATGCTCTATGGACTATTGCTGAAAGGGCCGGTAGTGTAGGATTTGTTTGGCTAAAACTCTTCCGAACCTTGGTTAGGCCCCAATAAGCCAACAATATAACAAAGTTCAGAGAAATGTTTGTTTGATGTTTGACAGAGAAGTCAACATGGACGGTGATAGTATTAACAACATATGCAACACATTAACAACAAGATTCATATAATCACATACAAATCAATTCATATACAAGTTCGTAAGTTAAACAAAATACATCATTAAGGCAACCAGAGTAGTCCAACTACAATAACAACATATGCATGAAAATGTGTTTTATTTTATTATATAAGGAAGTGTAACTCACAATCATATAATACACCATGTAAACCTACTAGCCCTATCAGTAGAACATGACAACCACATATGCTTGGTTCTCCAAAGAGATGTACTAGCTCCATGCAGTGGAGAAGCCAAGGCGCATTACAATACTGTCCAAGCCTTCTTCAAGATTGTCTTAGTAGAAGCTTGGCTAACCAAAAGGCTATACAATGAGTTATGAGGGACTATTTATAGCAAAGGGTGGGGTGACCCTTGACATTCCCCTTTATGATGGTTCAATTACCCTCATGACACTTCACCTACTCTATGACTGTTACATCCAACTATTGGCACTCGACTTACACTGGACCTGACTAAACATTACAATGCACATGTAGTCATGTGAGGCAACATGGTTTGAGAAAGCCTTCCAAGAAATCACTGACACTCAATCTGTTGTGGTGAGACCAACTCTTTGACATGCTTGTGATGGTGAAGCTAGTGAGTTGATGCCAAGCTTGGTCATCTATGATGGTGTGCATGCACCTCATGGTGACATCTTCCTGAAGCGAACTCTTGCCTCCATTGCAATCGATGCATTCGTTCAGCCCCTTCATCCAACTCGTCTGCTACCATGCGCATGGTCTTATTGGGTACAATTGAACTGGAAACACACTGATGCATAGTGTCCATGCTAATCTTCAAGCATGTGTTGGTGGTCATGCGCATCAACTTGCCGAAGTGCATGTTCAACCCCAATTAGACTTGCTTCTTGTCTTTGCCTTGCTGAGTGTGTTGAATGGGTTGGGTTGCATGCATGCGCTCAACACCATGCATGTTGTTGGATCCTTTGCATGTGATGAACAACACTGCCTGCCATGTTTGCTCTGAGTCAACTGCTGGGTTGGATCTTTAACTCATACTAGTGTAGTTTCATCTAGGAGTGCATGTTGCACCCACTATTGTTCATGTTCTTGCTACAACTCATTGGTCTGTCTATACAGCTTCATGTTCTGCTAAGTTGCTACTTCAACACATGCAACTCCTTCTTTGTTCCATCTTCTGCCTTCATGCGATCTTCATGTCGCTTCATCACTTCATAGCCTAAGTTTTCAAATTTGCTTTCATTATCAATGGATCTACTTGATCTTGCAACTTTTCTCTGCCTCTATGTTGTCAACAGCCTTCCTCTTCCTTTCATTGTGCTCACTTCATTCACTACATTCACTATGCTACCTTAAGCTATTATTCATGATTCTGCTCGCTATGATGTTGCTGCTTGATGTCCTTGTCCACGAACAACTTGATGTCTTCATGAGTAGGCAGGCCCATGGACACTTGATTGACTACATCCCCAAGTTTACTCTGAATGGTATCTTCGTCTTTACTCTCTTGGAAACCATTGTACCTGTACTGCAGAGAGGCAAATGAACACTTATGATACCTGGAGACATGGAAACAATCATAGCAAGAAATCTATCAGTCGAAAATGAAAATGAACATGAGAACAAACTTGCAACATACCTGGGTGAATGATCATTAAGGTTGGGCAATTTCGGCCAAGAGGTCAGGAGACCGACTACGAAGACTTGCATCGCCTCCCTATGTAGGAAGCCTTTCTATTCTTTTGCCTTATTCATTTTTCATTTTGAACTTTTTTGACTTTTTATTTTTTCATTTTCACTGTGCATAGAACTTATTCATTTCATAAGCAGAAGAGGGATCTTGACTTATTGAGAGCAGAGGAGGTTGTTCCAGCAGAGAAGTAGTTTATTGTATCTTTGACGTGCTTATTAAGGTTTTGCCTCTCACCTTACTATACTTGACTGAGATGACGAGGGTTAACCTAAAAAAAACTGACTAGAGCAGGTGACACTAGTTATCGCGCAAGAAATGTGTCTTCACCAAGGTTCACTTTGAACTGTACGTATTTTCCTTTGATGTATCATGGACTAAGACTAACAAGATCATCATACAAAGGAAAGATGACAGATAACCAAGTAGTCAGAGTTGTACAATTCCTCTTGTACTTTACCCAGCTCGTTTCATGAGTCACACATGGTTTCATGCAAACTAACCTACGAACGAAACAAGCAAACGAAATAGCAATCAAGAAAGCAAAGAAAGGGTAGAAGAAAAAATGAAAGCCACGCAAGTAAACAAATAAGAAAGAAAACAAATAAGCAAGCAAAGCATGTAAGCAAACAAGCACGCAAGAAAACAACTGAAATCAAACACTACTCCTACTCCTACACTAATGGTGCATGCGCCTGATCATGTGAAGTGATACTTCTAATGCAACCACTAGCGCATTCGTAGACCCATGTTGGTGAAGGCTTGGTCCAGTGAAAACCCAATCGTGCAGACCCACATACAAGAAAGATATAATAATGAAGACATCCACACTTCGTGTTTCAAAGTGCCCATGGGACATAAGTGAGTGCATGTGCATGATGGATAGTCCGTGGACTTATCATGGTGTTGTGTGACACTACGTGCAACTTTGAAGCACAAGCACACTCTTGACTATGACATGCAAGCAAATGAAAGAAACAAAGATAACTTGCATCGCACACGAGTGCTTGCAATATAAGACTCCTCCAATGCATGAGTAATGGGACCATGCAGTTCGAGTGGAGGAAGTGTGATTTGAGTGTTAGATTGATCTTGAATGCATACAAATGAGTGATGAGGAGCCTTGAGTGCTTGAAAAATTTCCTGATCGGAAGAAAAACCAACCTCAGGATAGCAAGGGCCTGACATAATCATCAGCTTGGGCTGAAGTGCCTTGACGGTCTGTGGGCTTTCGACTTTGTTGATAAATGGGGCTTCATAGACAGGCGGCTTAGATGAATTAACAACAAGTGAATCAACATCATGAGCAGATGATGAGGTGAAGAGATCATGACAACCAAGATCAGAAAATTCAGGAAGTGATAGATGAGAAGGAAGGATGTTCACCCTCTGCGTTTCTGAAAAGAGCAAATGAAAGATCAAGTGGATTTTCAATGAATGATTGGTCCCCTCCATTATTGGATTATTGGCTAACATATGGTGTATCCTGTGAAAGATCAACAATGGGTGCATCCGTATATGAAGACACACATGCAAAATCATGGATGGCAGGTGTTGGGCCTTGGGTTTGGTCTTATTTTGCTCTAAGAAACATACTTAACCATCTATTTATCATCCATTTTCACTTCATTAATTCCATTTTGATGTATATTTTATATCCATTCAGGTATTTAGCTTTAATTTGTCAATTTCTAAAGTTTTTATGAAAGTTTGATTTTAAGTGCAAATTTGGCAGATTCAGAATTTCCCATAATCACTCTATGGTTGATGTGGTTGCAGGACACTTGGGCATGAATTGAATACATGAATGGAAAGCTTGGGAACTAGGACTAATCCACCTATGCTTGGTTCAAACAGAACAAGCTTTATTAGGCCCATTTGGTGCTAGTCAATCATGACTAGTCATTCAGAAATCCCATGAAAATAGGGCAATTTTGAGATTCCATGGGATTGGTCATATTTCTTGGGATGGAAGTAGTAAATTCGACTTGGATAGATGGATTAGAGTAGATGGGTTTGTTAGAGTGAATGGAGATCAGTTTGTTTCATGAGACTTCTTATTTAAGGGCCACAACTTTGATGGCTTATGTATTGACTTATTATACTTTTATGCCATGACACTTTTGGATTGAGGAATTAATTTGAAGACTTGTGCTATTATTATTTTGCTACTCAATGCTATGGATGTGTAATTGATTTGAGCTTCTGATATCACTTCTCAAGTGTGCAAGTCAAGGGTGGAGGGCCCCCACTCCAAGCTAAGTACACTTCCTTGTTAACTAGTTTCATTTCTTGTAATCTGTTTAGTGTAGAACTGGTTTTTGAAAGCTTTATTTTAGATGGCTTTATGGTTCATGCATAGTGATTGATTGCTTTAGTTCTTAGCTTATTCATCACTTTATTAAGTTGAAGAAACACAAGTGTTCAAGTTGAGCATCTCTTCTGCTAAAATGATGAATTACAACTAGTTTCTTTGGTTTGCATGCAAGTAGTTTCTTATTGTGATTTTGGTATTGAGATGAATAAATTATGATGAAATACTTTATGTTTCTCTTAAGTTAAGAGCTTCTTTCATTAAAAATTTATCCATCTTAAGTTCTTGATTTTAATCTCTGATTCACTAAGTGCTAGTTGAGGCAAAGGTGGACTTCTTGAGTCAAGAACCATCTCAATATTTTTCCTCTACTTTAAACTAGTTGAATTAGAGTTGTAGGATGTATTGCTTTAAGCTTTTGAATAATTTATCTTTCAAGGTTTGATTATATCTAATCTTCACATATAGTGAACTTGCCTCAAAGCATAAACAACCCGGATTGATAAGAAATAATTGTGTTAGTTTAGGTACATAAATTAGCTCAACGTTTTGGCGCCGTTGCCGGGGAGGAAAATATCGGCATAGTCAATAGAGAGATAAAATCCAAAACAAACAAAAACATAGTTACATTTCTTTTCTTTAATTATGTTTCTTTATGCCTAGATTTAGAGATCCTCAAGGTAGATTTATTAAAAACCCCCCACAAGTAGAGATAGGATCATCAAACACCCCAGTTACTGGTAATCCAATAATTGAGGAATTGGTAGAAAAACAAAGAACTGGCCAAAGATTAACTTTGATTGAGAGGCAAACTTTGTTAGCTTGGGAAGCAAAACAAAAACAACCATCAACTTTAGGAAAACAAAAAGAAATTATCAAAGAAAAACCACTTGTTTTTCCATCTATAAGTCAACCTGTCTTTGAACAACCTGAATTTTCATCCAAAATTGAAACAACTAAACCAATGGCGGAAGAAGGACATGGATTTGTTATCCTCACTCCTGAGCAACGAATTGAGTATGAAAGACAACAAAGGGAATGGAGAAGGAAAAGAGAGGAGGAGGCAAAACAAGAACATGATAGGAATATGGAAAATGATCGGAAAAGAGAAGAAGATGGTAGTGATCATGAGGCTACCTTTGGCTTTCCAATAGTAGACACAAGTGCAATATTAGTAGAAGAAGTGAAAATGAAAAATATTCCACCTTCTGTATTTCCAATTTTTTATGGAATGTCCACAGAATATCCCGCTGCTTTTATGTTCGAATTTGATATTTTATGTAGAACATATGGATACATTGATGACATTCATAAACTTCGTCTTTTTCCTGCAACATTGAAAGCAACAGCTTTAAAATGGCTCATGGGTTTAGGAGAACAAACAATAAATTCTTGGGATGACATGAGAAAAGTCTTCCTTAAAAAATATCAAGCTTATTGTAGATCTAGAGATTCCAAGGAAGATGTTTTCAGAATGACACAACAAGAAGATGAAAGTTTAGAGGAATATTTGGAAAGATTTGCATATAATCTACAAAAATCTAAACAACACTCTTTAAATCAGGACACCATTCGAACAATCTTTCTCAAAGGTGTAAGGGATGAATACCTTGACATTTTGAATGTAATGGGTAAAGGAGACATTTCAAATCTACCATTCGAAGAAATTGTTGAGTTATGTCAAAAATAATCTAGAGGAAGGTCAAAAACTGGGAAACGAGAAGTAAGTTCAAAAGCAGCAAAGTCAGCTGCAGGAGGGATCACAAGAGCTGAAATATGGAGTTTATTGGAAAACTTCAAAACAGACCTCTTAAGTACATTAGGAACACAAGTGGATGTTCTTAAGGCAACCAAGAAGAAAGAAGAACAAGAACAAGCTTTAGAAATCTTTTGTTCCAAATGTAGAAAGAAACATCCATTGAGAGAATTCCCTTTGGATAGTATTCAGGTATGTGGTCTTTGTACAGAAAATCATTCCACAGAAAACTGTCTAAGATTGAAAGAATTACAAATGAACTCAATGGAAGAAGTGCCAGGAATAGAAGGTTTTTATTATGTATCACCACGAAGACCATGGCAACCTAGGATGCCTCAACAAACTCCACAACAATTCCCTCAGCAAAATTACCTCTATCCACCTCAAAATATTTGGACTCCTCCAATGCCATGGCAAGCTTGGCCTCCACAACAACCTGCACAAGGTTGGAGGGGATATGGTTATGGAAACCAACCACCTCAACAGTATCAACAACATTACCAGCAACAATACCAACAACCATTTTCATATCCGCAATATCCGCAATCCATGCCATTTCTGCAACAAAATTCTGCATATCCGCCATCCATTCCATTCCAACAGCAAAATCCACCACCATTGTTGACTCAACCACAACAGTTACAGCTACCCTCAAACCAACCCAGACCAACTCAGTTACCAGCCCAACCAGTGGCAAATCCGAATAACAAAGTGAACAAGTCTGCATACACTGTAGAGGAAGCATCATATTTTCCAACTTATTCTATTCTTCCTCTAAATGATGTCCATCTAAGGTCTGGCAAAGTACTTAAAAAGGATTCTCCGCCAATCGTAGAAGAACTAACTGAACAAGGAGAATCACCTGAAGCATCACAAACTGAAATACAAGTTCAGAAAGGAAAAACGATTACAACTCAAACACGACCTTATCCTGAAAGGTTAGTGGAACAACCAAAAGAAATAACCCTTCCTGAATTTGATATTTTAGATGAATTAAAAAATGCTTATTTAAATATTCCTTTGTTGAAGGAAATTAAAGAAATACCAATATATGCTAAAACAATAAAGGAATTATGTATTAAGAAATCAGGGAGAAAGAAAAAGGATCCCACTACAATCCAAGTCATTGGTAAACTAGCAAGCCTCATGTCTACGCAAACTATTGTAGAGAAATATATTGACCCTGGTATCCCTATGGTTACTATATCAATAAATAATTTCTCAGTAACAAATACATTAGTAGACTTGGGAGCAGCTATAAATGTAATGACAATGGAGACAATGAAAACTCTGCAATTAAACAACATTAGATCAACTTCTACAATCTTAGAACTAGCAGACAGATCTAAAGTTGTTTCAGAAGGAATATTAGAAGATATCATAGTCTCTTTGGATTCATGGGAGTATCCTATTGACTTCCTTATCCTGCAACCAAAAACAAATTTGGGAGGACATCCTCTAATCTTAGGCAGACCATGGTTAGCTACCGCTGATGCCTTCATAGGATGCAGATCAGGACGCATGATTATTTCACATGGAGATGAGAAGAAACATATTGCTCTTTATTCACCTGCACAATCAACTTCTTTAGAATCAGTACTTGAAACTCAAGAAAAACAACAAACTAAATTAGTTTTAAGTATAAATCAATTCTTTGATTTTAGAGAAGAGGAAGAGAATGAAGACTTAATGGATCTTTTCATTTCGGAACCAAGTATTTCAGAGCAGCTTAGGGAAGTCCAATATGGAGCTGCAAGTGACCTTTTGAATCAGTGTTTCTAGGAAACTTGTACTATTCAAACCTTGTGAAATTCTTTTATAGACATCTTTCCTATAAATACAATTTCCAATCCAACAATAAAAACAATTGAGGTATATCCTGGAAAACATTTAAATATTGGGAACCGGTTGCAATCAAAACAAGAATAGGAGGTAATTGCATTACTACAAAAATACTCAAAAGCATTTGCCTGGGATTATACTGATATGCAAGGAATCCATCCTAGCACATGTATCCACCACATCTATACAGATGATCAACTTAAACCTGTAAGACAACCTCAAAGACGAATGAATCCTATGATGAAAGAAATAGTGAAAGAGGAACTGCAAAAACTGTTAAATGTTGGATTCGTCTATCCTATTTCAGATAGTCAATGGGTTTCTCCATTGGTTATTTTACCAAAGAAAAATGGAAAGTGGAGGGTATGTGTAGACTATCGGGAATTAAACAAAGCTACATTAAAAGATCATTTTCCACTACCATTCATTGACTAGGTGTTAGACTCTTTGGATGGAAAGAATTTTTTCTCTTTCTTGGATGGGTTTAGCGGATACAACCAGATTAGAATAGCAACAGAAGACCAAGACAAGACAATATTCACTTGCCCATGAGGAACCTATGCATATAATGTTTTGCCATTTGGTTTATGCAATGCACCTGCAACTTTTCAAAGAGCAGTGCTTGCGATATTTGCTGATCTAGTCCACGAATGTGTAGAGGTTTACATGGATGACTTCACAGTTTATGGAAACACATATAATGATTGCCTCAACAATCTTGAGAAAGCCTTGAAAAGATGTATAGAAACAAATTTGTCATTGAGTAACGAAAAATGCTATATGATGTTGACAGAAGGTATAGTTCTGGGGCACCATATTTCCGCTTCAGGAATTAAGGTGGATCCAGCCAAAATCCAAGTCCTAGTTAACCTGATGCCACCTACAACACAAAAGGAGGTAAGAAGTTTCTTGGGCTATGTGGGTTATTATAGACGATTCATTGAAAACTTTAGTAAAATAACCCAACCTCTGTTTAAACTATTAGCACGAGATGTTGAATTTCAATGGACAAATAGCTGTCAAAACGCATTTCAAATTTTAAAAGAAAAATTATCAGTGGCACCCATTCTCCATGGGCCAAACTGGCCTTTGCCATTTCATATTTCCACTGATGCATCAGATACTGCGATAGGTGCCTCTCTTGGACAGAAAGAGAACTTATTCAATTATGCAATATACTTTATAAGTAAGAATCTAACACCTGCAGAATTGAACTACAGAGTCACAGAGAAAGAAATGTTAGCCGTCATACATGCGGTAAATAAATTCAGGCACTATATAACAGGATATCAAGTTTTCATTCATACAGATCATTCAACAATAAAATACTTGATGAATAAACCCATCACCAATGGAAGAATCACAAGATGGCTACTGTTATTGCAAGAATTTAATATCACAATACAAGACCGGCCAGGCAAAGAAAATCAAGTAGCTGACTTTCTGTCCCACATACAATCACCTGACGACCCAAATCCAGTTGTAGACAACTTTCCAGATGAACATCTATTTGCCATAACAGTAAAAACACCATGGTTTGCGGACATTGCAAATTACTTGTCATCTGGAAAATTTCCAACTCAATTCACTAACAAGCAAAGAAAGAAAATAGTTAGAGAAAGTTCTAGGTATAGCTGGGTAAATGGTGATTTATTTTATACTAGTTCAGATCTAATGATTAGAAAATGTGTGCGAGAAGATGAAATATTAGACATTTTGAGAGCATGTCATGATGAACCATGTGGTGGTCATTTTGCAGACAAAAGAACAGCATATAAGGTGCTGCAATTGGGCTATTACTAGCCATCTGTCTTCAGAGACTCTAAGGCATATGTCAAGCAATGTGACAGTTGCCAAAGAACAGGGAGACCAATCACATCAGATGAGATGCCGCTCAAGCCACAGGTCCTCATCGAACCATTTGAGTAGTGGGCACTTGATTTTGTTGGACCCATTAATCCACCATCAAATGGAAAGAGGTACATTCTAGTATGCACGGACTATGTAACCAAATGGGCGGAGGCCAAAGCAGTGAACAGAGCAACAGAAGATACCGTGGTCACCTTTCTCTTTGAAGAAATATTTGTAAGATATGGAGTACCTAGACAGATTGTAACAGATCAAGGAACACAATTTACATCAAAGCTGGTACAGGATCTAACAGAAAAATACAAGATCAAACACAGGAAGTCTACACCATATCACCCTCAAGCAAATGGTCAGGTGGAATCCACAAATAAAGTCCTAGAAAATATCATGACTAAAACAGTACAGCTGAACATAAAAGATTGGTCTGAAAAATTAAAGGATGCACTATGGGCCTACAGAATCACATGGAAGAACACAACTAGTTTTAGTCCATATCAGTTGGTCTATGGTAAAGAAGCCTTATTGCCTATAGAGTTTCAGATACAAACATAAAGACTAGCAGCTGAATTAGGACTGGACCTGACTGAAGAACAACAACAGCGGATTATGGAATTGAACCAATTGGATGAGCATACATGGATATTGTTTTCATGTGTATTTAGTTTTCAAGAACAGAGATCAGCATATTAACAGGAGGTATACAGGTGTTTGTTTGCATTGAACAGGGCATTAAAATAGTGCTTTTGCAAAGAAAAGAATATAATAGAGGTTAAGGAAGTCAGAATTAAGTTGAGTCAGAGGAGGAAGGTAAGCTTCTTTGCTTCCAGAATTTCATTTTAAGAGAACAATACTCATAAATGTTTATTGTTGAGATAAAATTAGTAACAACAGAAGCATACATTGATTGGTTTACATAAACAATGACAGCCCGAATAGAGCCAAAATTTCAGATAGAAAGCTGGGGGAAAGAAACTATAGAAAAACTTTATCAAGCAGGGATGACAGGCTTTTTACAAAAATTTGATGGCCATTCTAAGGAGATAACCAAGGACTTTATAAACAATTTCAATCAGGACCAGACTTGAGTAGGGGAAGTCATTATTCCAGTAACCCAAGAATACCTGTACAAAGCCTTAGATTTGCCAATGATAGGGGAGAAGTATTACAAAGGCCTACACTTCAAGGAGAAAGCGTGGACTTTCTTTTTTGAGAAAAACCGGAAGGGGACATTTGATAGGACAAAAGGGATACCCAGGGAGTTGTTCAATGAACCATGGGGTGAATTGGTCTTGGTCATCCAGAAGTTTTTGACTTGTGATAGAGGATATAACATTGCCCACTTGTATCATGTCAGGCTTCTACAGCATATCAAAGGGGAGGATAGGATTAATTTACCATATTTCCTATATAGGAGCCTTTTGAGAATGATTGAAACAGTGAAACAGGAACACAGACCTAAAGCAGGATAGATTTACCATCAAGGATTAATCAAAATCCTAGTTGAGTATCAGGTGAGATCACAGGGCATAGTATGGAGAGAATTCATGTCAAAAAATCATTTTACTGAACAGATTAATGAGGCACAGGACAAAATAGAACAAGAAAATAGAAGCTTGATGAATTCACCCTTGTATCCCAGAACAAGAGCTAGAAATATGGCCATGCATGAAACTGAAATATCTGTTATGTCTATTCCTAGAAGGTTTAGGAATAAGAGTCCCATTGACTTAGACAAGGAAGTAGAAGCATATTCTCCAAGAAAACAAGAAGGAAATGACATTGCACAAGAATTCCTTGAAAGGGATTCTTCATATGAGGATGTAGCAGCAGCATCATTAATGAAAACAACACAAGACTTTGAAAAGGAAATCAATTTGGCAAAAATCCAAGACTTAACTAATCAACTGGAAATTAGCAAAATCCTAGAAAAACAATTAACAGAAGAGAACAAGGCACATAAGAAGGACAATACTAAGTTGATCAAAACAAATGAAAACTTAAAAAAAGAATTAGGGAGACTGAAATGGAGAAATGAACTACTTTCTAAGCAAGCATTTAAATGGCTAAAGGACAAAAATATGTGGCAGGCAAAATATGAGAAACATAAGGTTAAAGAAGCTTTGTTCAAGGAAAGGCATGAATCAGGATTGGATTGTTTGGGCAGGGAAACATCTACAGGTACAACATCTACTACAGAAGGCAGAGGATACAAGAGGAGTAAGCAAGCATGGGGACATTCTTGATGATAAGCAAGGGAGAGATGTTGGGCCTTGGTTTTGGTCTTATTTTGCTCTAAGAAACTTACTTAACCATCTATTTATCATCCATTTTCACTTCATTCATTCCATTTTGATGTATATCTGATATCCATTCAGGTATTTAGCTTTAATTTGTCAATTTCTAAAGTTTTTATGAAAGTTTGATTTTAAGTGCAAATTTGGCAGATTCAGAAATTCTCGTAATCACTCTATGGTTGATGTGGTTGCAGGACACTTGCGCACGAATTGAATACATTAATGGAAATCTTGGGAACTAGGACTAAGACACCTATGCTTGGTTCAAACAGAACAAGCTTTATTAGGCCCATTTGGTGCTAGTCAATCATGACTAGTCATTCAGAAATCCCATGAAAATAGGGCAGTTTTGCGATTCCATGGGATTGGTCATATTTCTTGGGATGGGAGTAGTGAATTCGACTTGGATATATGGATTAGAGTAGATGGGTTTGTTAGAGTGAATGTAGATCAGTTTTTTTCATGAGACTTCTTATTTAAGAGCCACAACTTTGATGGCTTATGTATTGACTTATTATACTTTTATGCTGTGACACTTTTGGATTGAGGAGTTAATTTGAAGACTTGTGCTATTATTATTTTGCTGCTCAATGCTATGGTTGTGTAATTTATTTGAGCTTCTGATATCACTTCTCAAGTGTGCAAGGAAAGGGTGGAGGGCCCCCACTCCAAGCTAAGTACACTTCCTTGTTAACTAGTTTCATTTCTTGTAATATGTTTAGTGTAGAACTCGTTCTTCAAAGCTTTATTTCAGATTGATTTATGGTTCATGCATGGTGATTTATTGCTTTAGTTCTTATCTTATTCATCACTTTATTAAGTTGAAGAAACACAAGTGTTCAAGTTGAGCATCTCTTCTACTAAAATGATGAATTACAACTAGTTTCTTTCGTTTGCATGCAAGTAGTTTCTTATTGTGATTTCAGTATTGAGATGAATAAATTATGATGAAATACTTTATGTGTCTCTTAAGTTAAGAGCTTATTTCATTAACAATTTATCCATCTTAATTTCTTGATTTTAATCTCTTATTCACTAAGTGAGAGTTGAGGCAAAGGTGGACTTCTTGAGTCAAGAACCATCTGAATATTTTTCCTCTACTTTAAACTAGTTGAATTAGAGTTGTAGGATGTATTGCTTTAAGCTTTTGAATAATTTATCTTTCAAGGTTTGATTATATCTGATATTCACATATAGTGAACTTTCCTCAAAGCATAAACAACCCAGATTGATAAGAAATAATTGTGTTAGTTTAGGTACATAAATTAGCTCAACATTTTGGCGCTGTTGCCGGAGAGGCAAATATCGACATAGTCAATAGAGAGATAAAATCCAAATCAAACAAAAACATTAGTTACATTTCTTTTCTTTAATTATGTTTCTTTATGCCTAGATTTAGAGATCCTCAAGGTAGATTTATTAAAAACCCCCCAC